>JBBPBX010024505.1:0-21023 GCA_038048925.1 Garcialebias charrua
CTCTGTCCTGTAGGACATTACTGCTCTGTCCTGTAGGACATTACTGCTCTGTCCTGTAGGACATTACTGCTCTGTCCTGTAGGACATTACTGCTCTGTCCTGTAGGACATTACTGCTCTGTCCTGTAGGACATTACTGCTCTGTCCTGTAGGACATTACTGCTCTGTCCTGTAGGACATTACTGCTCTGTCCTGTAGGACATTACTGCTCTGTCCTGTAGGACATTACTGCTCTGTCCTGTAGGACATTACTGCTCTGTCCTGTAGGACATTACTGCTCTGTCCTGTAGGACATTACTGCTCTGTCCTGTAGGACATTACTGCTCTGTCCTGTAGGACATTACTGCTCTGTCCTGTAGGACATTACTGCTCTGTCCTGTAGGACATTACTGCTCTGTCCTGTAGGACATTACTGCTCTGTCCTGTAGGACATTACTGCTCTGTCCTGTAGGACATTACTGCTCTGTCCTGTAGGACATTACTGCTCTGTCCTGTAGGACATTACTGCTCTGTCCTGTAGGACATTACTGCTCTGTCCTGTAGGACATTACTGCTCTGTCCTGTAGGACATTACTGCTCTGTCCTGTAGGACATTACTGCTCTGTCCTGTAGGACATTACTGCTCTGTCCTGTAGGACATTACTGCTCTGTCCTGTAGGACATTACTGCTCTGTCCTGTAGGACATTACTGCTCTGTCCTGTAGGACATTACTGCTCTGTCCTGTAGGACATTACTGCTCTGTCCTGTAGGACATTACTGCTCTGTCCTGTAGGACATTACTGCTCTGTCCTGTAGGACATTACTGCTCTGTCCTGTAGGACATTACTGCTCTGTCCTGTAGGACATTACTGCTCTGTCCTGTAGGACATTACTGCTCTGTCCTGTAGGACATTACTGCTCTGTCCTGTAGGACATTACTGCTCTGTCCTGTAGGACATTACTGCTCTGTCCTGTAGGACATTACTGCTCTGTCCTGTAGGACATTACTGCTCTGTCCTGTAGGACATTACTGCTCTGTCCTGTAGGACATTACTGCTCTGTCCTGTAGGACATTACTGCTCTGTCCTGTAGGACATTACTGCTCTGTCCTGTAGGACATTACTGCTCTGTCCTGTAGGACATTACTGCTCTGTCCTGTAGGACATTACTGCTCTGTCCTGTAGGACATTACTGCTCTGTCCTGTAGGACATTACTGCTCTGTCCTGTAGGACATTACTGCTCTGTCCTGTAGGACATTACTGCTCTGTCCTGTAGGACATTACTGCTCTGTCCTGTAGGACATTACTGCTCTGTCCTGTAGGACATTACTGCTCTGTCCTGTAGGACATTACTGCTCTGTCCTGTAGGACATTACTGCTCTGTCCTGTAGGACATTACTGCTCTGTCCTGTAGGACATTACTGCTCTGTCCTGTAGGACATTACTGCTCTGTCCTGTAGGACATTACTGCTCTGTCCTGTAGGACATTACTGCTCTGTCCTGTAGGACATTACTGCTCTGTCCTGTAGGACATTACTGCTCTGTCCTGTAGGACATTACTGCTCTGTCCTGTAGGACATTACTGCTCTGTCCTGTAGGACATTACTGCTCTGTCCTGTAGGACATTACTGCTCTGTCCTGTAGGACATTACTGCTCTGTCCTGTAGGACATTACTGCTCTGTCCTGTAGGACATTACTGCTCTGTCCTGTAGGACATTACTGCTCTGTCCTGTAGGACATTACTGCTCTGTCCTGTAGGACATTACTGCTCTGTCCTGTAGGACATTACTGCTCTGTCCTGTAGGACATTACTGCTCTGTCCTGTAGGACATTACTGCTCTGTCCTGTAGGACATTACTGCTCTGTCCTGTAGGACATTACTGCTCTGTCCTGTAGGACATTACTGCTCTGTCCTGTAGGACATTACTGCTCTGTCCTGTAGGACATTACTGCTCTGTCCTGTAGGACATTACTGCTCTGTCCTGTAGGACATTACTGCTCTGTCCTGTAGGACATTACTGCTCTGTCCTGTAGGACATTACTGCTCTGTCCTGTAGGACATTACTGCTCTGTCCTGTAGGACATTACTGCTCTGTCCTGTAGGACATTACTGCTCTGTCCTGTAGGACATTACTGCTCTGTCCTGTAGGACATTACTGCTCTGTCCTGTAGGACATTACTGCTCTGTCCTGTAGGACATTACTGCTCTGTCCTGTAGGACATTACTGCTCTGTCCTGTAGGACATTACTGCTCTGTCCTGTAGGACATTACTGCTCTGTCCTGTAGGACATTACTGCTCTGTCCTGTAGGACATTACTGCTCTGTCCTGTAGGACATTACTGCTCTGTCCTGTAGGACATTACTGCTCTGTCCTGTAGGACATTACTGCTCTGTCCTGTAGGACATTACTGCTCTGTCCTGTAGGACATTACTGCTCTGTCCTGTAGGACATTACTGCTCTGTCCTGTAGGACATTACTGCTCTGTCCTGTAGGACATTACTGCTCTGTCCTGTAGGACATTACTGCTCTGTCCTGTAGGACATTACTGCTCTGTCCTGTAGGACATTACTGCTCTGTCCTGTAGGACATTACTGCTCTGTCCTGTAGGACATTACTGCTCTGTCCTGTAGGACATTACTGCTCTGTCCTGTAGGACATTACTGCTCTGTCCTGTAGGACATTACTGCTCTGTCCTGTAGGACATTACTGCTCTGTCCTGTAGGACATTACTGCTCTGTCCTGTAGGACATTACTGCTCTGTCCTGTAGGACATTACTGCTCTGTCCTGTAGGACATTACTGCTCTGTCCTGTAGGACATTACTGCTCTGTCCTGTAGGACATTACTGCTCTGTCCTGTAGGACATTACTGCTCTGTCCTGTAGGACATTACTGCTCTGTCCTGTAGGACATTACTGCTCTGTCCTGTAGGACATTACTGCTCTGTCCTGTAGGACATTACTGCTCTGTCCTGTAGGACATTACTGCTCTGTCCTGTAGGACATTACTGCTCTGTCCTGTAGGACATTACTGCTCTGTCCTGTAGGACATTACTGCTCTGTCCTGTAGGACATTACTGCTCTGTCCTGTAGGACATTACTGCTCTGTCCTGTAGGACATTACTGCTCTGTCCTGTAGGACATTACTGCTCTGTCCTGTAGGACATTACTGCTCTGTCCTGTAGGACATTACTGCTCTGTCCTGTAGGACATTACTGCTCTGTCCTGTAGGACATTACTGCTCTGTCCTGTAGGACATTACTGCTCTGTCCTGTAGGACATTACTGCTCTGTCCTGTAGGACATTACTGCTCTGTCCTGTAGGACATTACTGCTCTGTCCTGTAGGACATTACTGCTCTGTCCTGTAGGACATTACTGCTCTGTCCTGTAGGACATTACTGCTCTGTCCTGTAGGACATTACTGCTCTGTCCTGTAGGACATTACTGCTCTGTCCTGTAGGACATTACTGCTCTGTCCTGTAGGACATTACTGCTCTGTCCTGTAGGACATTACTGCTCTGTCCTGTAGGACATTACTGCTCTGTCCTGTAGGACATTACTGCTCTGTCCTGTAGGACATTACTGCTCTGTCCTGTAGGACATTACTGCTCTGTCCTGTAGGACATTACTGCTCTGTCCTGTAGGACATTACTGCTCTGTCCTGTAGGACATTACTGCTCTGTCCTGTAGGACATTACTGCTCTGTCCTGTAGGACATTACTGCTCTGTCCTGTAGGACATTACTGCTCTGTCCTGTAGGACATTACTGCTCTGTCCTGTAGGACATTACTGCTCTGTCCTGTAGGACATTACTGCTCTGTCCTGTAGGACATTACTGCTCTGTCCTGTAGGACATTACTGCTCTGTCCTGTAGGACATTACTGCTCTGTCCTGTAGGACATTACTGCTCTGTCCTGTAGGACATTACTGCTCTGTCCTGTAGGACATTACTGCTCTGTCCTGTAGGACATTACTGCTCTGTCCTGTAGGACATTACTGCTCTGTCCTGTAGGACATTACTGCTCTGTCCTGTAGGACATTACTGCTCTGTCCTGTAGGACATTACTGCTCTGTCCTGTAGGACATTACTGCTCTGTCCTGTAGGACATTACTGCTCTGTCCTGTAGGACATTACTGCTCTGTCCTGTAGGACATTACTGCTCTGTCCTGTAGGACATTACTGCTCTGTCCTGTAGGACATTACTGCTCTGTCCTGTAGGACATTACTGCTCTGTCCTGTAGGACATTACTGCTCTGTCCTGTAGGACATTACTGCTCTGTCCTGTAGGACATTACTGCTCTGTCCTGTAGGACATTACTGCTCTGTCCTGTAGGACATTACTGCTCTGTCCTGTAGGACATTACTGCTCTGTCCTGTAGGACATTACTGCTCTGTCCTGTAGGACATTACTGCTCTGTCCTGTAGGACATTACTGCTCTGTCCTGTAGGACATTACTGCTCTGTCCTGTAGGACATTACTGCTCTGTCCTGTAGGACATTACTGCTCTGTCCTGTAGGACATTACTGCTCTGTCCTGTAGGACATTACTGCTCTGTCCTGTAGGACATTACTGCTCTGTCCTGTAGGACATTACTGCTCTGTCCTGTAGGACATTACTGCTCTGTCCTGTAGGACATTACTGCTCTGTCCTGTAGGACATTACTGCTCTGTCCTGTAGGACATTACTGCTCTGTCCTGTAGGACATTACTGCTCTGTCCTGTAGGACATTAGTGGTGCTGCTGATGGATGCTTCTTGGTCTCCTCTTCATTACAGACAACTTTTAAACATCACCTGGTGCTTTTGTTGGTTTAGATTTATTTTGTTAAATGTAACAATAAACCTCATTTACTCTCAAAAGAAACTCTGATTTGGCTGATTCAGATGATTCAGATGATTTTTCAGTGGTTTACTAAACATTTCTTGCAGTCTCCTCCACAGGATTCTTTCTGTAGATCTAAAAAAAGGATCAGTTCTATGAGTGACGAACTAACTAAACATTAATGTTTAGTTTGTTGGATAGAAATCATCCAGATGTAAAGCAACAACATCTGGCCAGAGGCAGGTAGGTCTATGAAACGTAGAAGAATTATTTCCACTCTCCATGCTCATGAATCAGACTTCCATTGAAAGGATTCAACTCTGAAACCTTCTAATGTTCTTTAGTTCAGACGTCACCTGAAGGCAGCACAGCTCTAAATTGATCATTTAGTTTACAGCCACGTTTCATTTGGTCACGTTTGATCTGTCTTATTCACTACAGTCACACACCAACATTTACAATAGAAGAGAATAGAAACAGCCTTTATTGTCCCACAGATGGAAATTCAAGTGTAACAGCAGCAACAGATAAAAAGGTTCACACAAAAAGTTCCTGAAATGGTAAAAACAATATATAAAGAAATAAGATAAACAATATTCAATATGTATTAGAGCAGTGAGAATGGCAGACTATTGACAGTATTACAGGCAGAGTGTGTGTTTTAGCAGAGGTCAGCATGTATTTAATACTTATAGAGTTTGTTGGAGCAGTGATGGTTGTAGAGGCTAACAGCTGCTGGAGGAAAGAGCTGCAGTAACGCTCCTTTAGGATGCAGTCATCTGTCACTGAAGGAGCTCTGCAGTTCAGCAACAGCTTCATGCATGGGCTGGGACACGTTGTCCAGCAATGATGTTATTTTAGCTAGAGTCATTCTGTCTCCCTGTATTTAGCTCTTTCAGAGATGATTTGGTTCTTAATATTTGACAAATCAGCTTTGCGTTTGAATATTTTTGTCTCTGAAGTCAGACCAGATTATTATATTCTGGAAGACGTGTTCATGTTCTACAAGGAAAAGTTAAAAATCTATATATTTTAAAAATAGTTTTAATATTTGTACTTTATAGCTTACAACCATTTTTCTGAACCATTTTGGCCTTGGTGTCCTCAGGCTGTTTCTGTGAGTAGCAAGTGGGCCATCTGACCTAAAACATGTGATTGTTATAAAGATGATTGATTGTTATAATGATGATTGATTGTTATAATGATGATTGATTGTTATAATGATGATTGATTGTTATAATGATGATTGATTGTTTTGGACAGATGAGTCCTTTTGCTCGTGTTAAAAGCTTCTGAGATTCCAACAGGAGGTTGACTTGAAACACAGCAATGAAGATTACTTATGGGACAGATCTGGTTGGCAGGCCACAGACTGATGAAGTCCTCTGGATGGAAGACGAAACGTTTCTCTCTGGAAACTGAAACTGGTCCAGATGACATGATTTAACCTTTTTTGTTATAGTTTTAATATTGTTATATTAGCAAAATTCTGCTTTTAAAACATCAATAAAACACAAGTTTACAAAAAATATTAATATGAAGCTGACTTTCATTGTAAAACATTTTAAAAGTAAATTCAGCATTTTTCAAAGACTTTGATGTAATTACAGAAGTGACCACCAGAGAGCAGTAAAGGAACATCTGCCACAATGAAGAAAGTTAAAACAGGAAGTCAAACTTTCAGTTCTGGTTTGTCTTAAAAAATTTAAATCACACAAAGTTAACAGATACATTAAAAACAACTGAAGATCAATGGAAGTTATTTTTGTCCGCGCTGCAAAGATAAATTTAATCATATCAAAATCCAACATGAAATGTTTTGGATTTCAAACTGTATTTTTTTTATTCATTAACAAAATATATCCTTATATAGCACATTGTTCAAACATTAAAGTGTACTTGTTTGAAGGTGATAATGTAAAGTGTGCATGAGGAAACAGAAGAAGCAGAAACAGTCCAGTCAGAGTGTCTGCATACAAGCTGCTGCTGCTTCAACCTCTGTGGATCATCAGGACACAGTTCATCTTCTCTGTGGATCATCAGGACACAGTTCATCTTCTCCCACAAACACACCATCATGTTCATCTCTCCAGAACAAACATCACCACCTCCAGCTGTAGAGAGAAGAAGCAAAAGAAGAGATGAATGAGTCTTTCAGAGAGACCAACACAAACTTCAATCACAACACATTGTGCAACTTCTTTGGGTAAAACTTAGTAACTGTTGGGAGTCAACCCTGCTTGTCTGTTAGCAAAATATTTTATAAACCACTGGATGGACTTTATTTAAACTTGCAGTAAATACATTTGAAATGCTCACCTTCAACTGATTAACGTTTGAAGTCAACACAATACAAGATACTATATACCACTGATCTAGATCTACTGAAGGTTTTTAATGACGTTGTTGAAGCATTGGATGCTAAGGATTATTATTCTGCACTTTTCCTAGACCTGTCTAAAGCTTTTGACACTGTGGATCATGACATCTTGTGTCATAAGCTCTCAGTAATCAGTTTCTCAGATCACACCATTGGTTGGTTTTCTAACTATCTTTCTGATCGGAGGCAATGTGTTCAACATAATGGTACTTCTTACAGTTATTTAACAGTCAACAATGGTGTACCACAAGGCTCAGTCTTAGGACCCACCCTCTTTACAATCTACATAGGTAATGTAGGTCAGAGCATCCCTGATGCATCCTTACATTTATATGCTGATGATACAAATGTTTACCGTCGAGCTAAAACAGTTGCTAAGGCTTTCCAGCTTTTGCAATCCGCTTTTGACATCATCCAGTCAGATTTGTTCCGTCTCAAGCTTGTCCTAAATGCTGATAAAACCAAAGGGATGTTTTTTTTCAAACAGGAAGTCGGTCCCAGGAGTTCTTCCTCGGATTTTATCCTCAAATGGTGTCCCTATTGAGTTTGTTGATTCCTATAAATATCTGGGTATCCTGGTCGATTCACATCTCTCTTTTAAACTCCACATGGAAAACCTAGTAAAGAAACTGAAAGTTAAACTGGGTTTCTTTTTCAGAAACAGATCATGTCTAACACTGAATGCTAGGAAACGCCTTGTATCTGTGACTTTCCTTCCCTCCATTGATTACGGTGACATTCTCTACATGAATGCTCCTACAAGCACCCTGCAGATGTTGGATGTTGTCTATCATGGTGCACTAAGATTCATAACTGGTTGTGATTATCGTACCCACCACTGCACCCTGTATTCACTGGTTAACTGGACATCATTAACCTCACGCAGACTCTTCCACTGGTACATTTTCATCTTTAAATCACTTCTTGGTCTGCTGCCTTCATACATCTCCTCCTACATGTCTCTGTGTGAGTGCAGCTACAGCGTGCGCTCTCAGGACATGATTACCTGCAGTGTTCCCTCAGTGAGGACTGAACTTGGAAAAAGGGCCTTCTCCTACTCCGCTCCTGCTTCATATCTTACAAAAAGATCTGAAGCTCTTGACCTCTCCAAATGGCTTTAAGAATCTTTTGGACTCCTGGCAAGAACCAATGCAGACATGTTCCTGTTTTTAGTTTGCTACATTTGCCTTATAAGCTAGCTGTTTGTGCTACTTTTTTGACATCTTATTTTAACTTGTTTAAAAAAATATGTATGCCTCTTTTATGATTGTCTATTGTTGTCGCTGTTGTCATCATTCTTTTTTTAAACCAGGTCTCTCTTGTAAAGGAGTCCTCGAGGCTCAATGGGATTAACCTGTCTAAATAAAGGTTGAATGAATGAATGAAAAAGATGGCTGCCACAGCTAATCAAACTGAGCCCAGACATAAATAGCTGTAACTCAGTGAATTTGACAGATGCTGATGTAAAATGTGGTGTGGTAGTAGCTGACAGTCATTCACAACACATCCTCCAAGCACTAACAGATCAGATGAGACATCACATGATCACATGTTATTTTGGTGAGTGATCTGCATTCCTTCAAATAATGCTCGCTCTTTCCTTCTTTTCTTGTCTTTCTGTTTGATCCTGAAACCAGTCCCTGTTCTCCTCTCATACATTCATTCAGAAATACACTTACTGGGAAGCTGCAGGTTTACTGGAAACACTGGATCTTTGCTTTGACAACAACTGGCTTTAGTCCAATTCTGCTGAAAGCAGCAGGACCGACTCCGACCTTCTACTGACCTCAGAGTCTCCAGTCTGTAGTCTGGACTCTTCACAAGATCCAACAGCTGCTGAACATCTGGATCCTGCAGGCTGTTGTAACTAAGGTCCAGTTCTGTCAGATGGGAAGGGTTGGACTTCAGAGCTGAGCTCAGAAAAGAACAGCTGATCTCTGACAAACTGCTTCTGATTAATCTGGATAAAGAATAAAACATGTAAGTTTAGAAAACAAAACAAAACTTTAAAAAACTCTGAAAAACTTTAATCCAACTGAAAGATGTTTTGATCAAACCTTGAAAAAAACTTTATGTCCAATCTCCAGAGATATTGTGATATCTTGAACAATCTAACATGATTTGAAGAATGTTGTGAATGACTCTCAGCTACTACCACACCACATTTAAGCTCAGTGTCTGTAAAATTCACTGAGATAAAGACACTTCTGTGTTGGCTGAGGTCAAATAGCTGCAGCAGCCATCTTGAATTAGGTTTGACTCCAAACAGTAAACAGTTTCAAGTTTCAATAATTAATCCAAAGATTAATTATTGAACGTGTCTTTGAAATCTGTTCAGTGCTTTATGAGATATTTTGCTAACAGACAAACAGGACTGACTCCAACAAATTATATCAAGGTTTTAGACAAAAATGTTGCACAATGTGTTACACTCAAAGTATGTGTTGAGTATGATGCTCAGCTACTACCACAACAACTGTCAGCTCAATATCTGTCAAACTGGCAGAGTTAGTCATGTTGGTGTTTCCTAGTCAGTTGGCTGTGGCGGCCATCTTTAATTAATTAAATTCAGGAGTTAATCAGTTTTACATGTATCTCCAATTATTAGTTTCTGAGAGTTTCACTAAAATCTGTTCAATTGTCTCTGAGATATTTTGCTAACAGACAAACAACTGATTTCAATAGTTTATGGCAAAGTTTTAAACACATAGTATGTGTTATGAGACAGCACTCAGAGTAAAAGATGAAGGTCAGTCTCAGTTACTACCACACTGACATTTAACTTAATTCCTTTAAAATTGACTGATATAGAGTCATTTTGTTGTGGCGGCCATCTTGATTCAGGTTGACTCTGAAATAAATCAGTTGTAGAGGAACATCCAGTGATTTTTATATTAAATGTTAAATAAAATCTATATCATGATTCATGACAGTACTGATAGTACAGAAAAAAACAACACACACACACCCACACCCACACACACACACACACACATCCCTCCTCCTCCATCAGCAGGTGATAAACATGTCTGACCTCAGAGTCTCCAGTCTACATCGTGGACTCTCCAGAAAACCACACAGCTGCTTCACTCCTGAATCCTGCAGGTTGTTCCCACCCAAGTTCAGTTCTGTCAGATGGGAGGGGTTGGACTTCAGAGCTGAGTTCAGAGAAGAACAGCTGATCTCTGACAAACTGCAGTTCCACAATCTGAATAAAGAATAAAACGTAAGTTTAGAAAACAAAACAAAACTTTTAAAGACGTGATGTAAACTAATAACAATAATTTCAAGACAATTCAAAATGATTTCTTTGAAAACTGAACTTTCAGTGTGTTTCTGTCAGTAGACCTGCTACATTCACACGTCAGCTGATGATTCACTCCATGACTTTGTTGGTTGAAGTTCTGTTGGGATACTGGGTCCCAGTAAAATGAGCAGCCATTAAAGTTTGAACTGGAATATTTGGATTAACATTAAATTAATATTTGGAGATTTGTAGAGTGAGTGAGGTGAAGTTTTTGGGTGTTATTATTGATGACAAACTGACATGGAAACAACACATAAATTCTGTAAGAATAAAAATAGCTAAATCAATTGCAGTACTATACAAGGTCAGAGACCTATTGAATGATAAAGCTCTGTATTTGTTGTATAACACAATCATTGTTCCACACTTAATCTATTGTATTGATGTTTGGGGGAAAGCGTGTAAAACAATCACAAAGCCTATTTTTGTATTACAGAAAAGAGCTGTAAGAATTATCACTAGAAAACATTACCGTCATCCATCAAGTACATTATTTTATCAACTGAAATTATTGAAATTCCATGATTTGGTTGATTATAATATTTTATCAATTATGTATAGGGCTCAAAATAACGATTTACCTTTAAATATCCAAATGAATTTTGTTAAAAGACAAAGTTGTTATAATCTTAAGGGGACAGAGATGTTTGTAAAACCACAATTCAGAACTAGCTTGAAGGGACGTTCTACCTCAATCCAGGGAATTAGATTATGGAATGGCTTGGAGAATGTAGTTAAAAATGCCAAGTCACTGTTTACATTTAAGAAAATGATCAAAAGGAATTTGTTGAAAAAATATATATGAATTAGCATAATGTGTATTGTATCAATTATTAGTTATGTATTAGTATTAGAAAATTAGAAAGAGTTAGTCATTTTGTACTGCTGGTGAAAGATTATTATTGTTTAATCTGATTGTTTGAAAAAAGGGGCAGATATAATAAGATTTATTCTTCTTTCTGCTACCTTTCATTTTTTTACATTGTGTACGTATCATTAATGGGATTGTCTTGTATTGTATTTCTTTTGTAAAAAAATGAACAAATTTAATAAACATTTAAACATTTTAAGAGGCTGTATGATCCGTTTCTTTTATGGTTCTGATGGTAACATCTTGTAAAATGCAAACATTTAGTTTAGACTCTACTGGTTTTACTGGAGCTTTTTAACACAACCTGGCTCATGTGGCCTGTGAGTGTGTTCAAGTTTTCCAGCAGATTTCTCAGATTTCTTATGTTGAAATTATGAGTTCATTGAAAATGAGTTTGACTCAAATGAAATCATTTGACCTGAAACTGGAATTATATTAAATGATAAATAAAATATACATCCCTAAATAAACTTTGTATTCTGATTAAATTAGAAATGAAAACACAACATTTGATTATTTCAATGTGGAGCTCTGACTGATTTTTAAGATGATGCTGGAAGTTTGAGTTTAGTTTTATTTGACAATCTGTTTCAAATCTTACAGCAGCTGGTAGAACTATAATGAGATATTAATGCTGTTTCAGTCACATTTGAATATTTGGGATGTCATTAAGAAAAGATTCAGTGAACACATGGAGCTTCTTCCTGACAGTTTCACATCAGACTGACTTCAGTCTCTGTTACCATGGTGATGTCATCAGTCTCTGTTACCATGGTGATGTCATCAAACTGACTTCAGTCTCTGTTACCATGGTGATGTCATCAGACTGACTTCAGTCTCTGTTACCATGGTGATGTCATCAGGCTCGTTTGTCTCTGTTACCATGGTGATGTCATCAGGCTCGTTTGTCTCTGTTACCATGGTGATGTCATCAGACTCTGTTACCATGGTGATGTCATCAGGCTCGTTTGTGACTGTGAGAAGTTTCAGCTCAACACAGCTGTTCCCTTCACTTTGTAGTCCAGCTCTCTGGTGATCCACTGAGCGAGCATCAGCACCTCATGAAGATGACGTGAAGAGTTCATCACTTCTGCTTCCTTCACTAACAGAAGCAGACATGTCTTGTCTCCTTCCATGGTTTCAAAAGTCAACTTGATGTCATGTGAAGTGTGTGAGCTCCAAGAATGAAGTGTAATCTACAAGTAAATGTAGAGCAGGGCAGATGTTTAGTTTGTTTACCAGCTGTTTTTCTGCTTTCTTCAACCTGTTGCATCATTTGACAGCTTCATGTGTGCACATCACACTGAAATGATCATTTCTATTGTTCAAGTGTTTTACACATCATTTGTAGACAAGTTTGATTGAGTCATTTCATAAGAAGCTGTGGGCAGCAGTGGTTAGTGCATGTTTGCCTCCCAGCTTTTCTGTGTGGACTTTACATGATCTCTCTTTGCACACATGGCTTTTTATTTGTGCACAAATTCAGCTCACAAAGATTTTGTGCTTGTAAATCACTTTAGTAACCTTGTAAAATAAATGTGTTATTTGTGCATGTGTAGATAAGAATGTGTGTGTAAAAAGATTTGTGTTGGTAAAAATAATGACAAGTTACAAATCTTTGTTGTGAAGGTCTGTTTGCAGATACAAATAAAAAAACATGCATAAAACTCTGTGTGAGTTTCAATTTACAAGAATGAATTATGAGCAGATTTTTCTTCCTCTCAGCTGATCCAAAGATTAATTGTTGAAAGTATCTTTGAAATCTGTTCAGTGGTTTATGAGATATTTTGCTAACAGACAAACAGGACTGACTCCAACAAATTATTTCAAGGTTTTAGACAAAAATGTTGCACAATGTGTTTCACTCAAAGTATGTGTTGAGTATGATGCTCAGCTACTACCACAACAACTGTCAGCTCAATAAAGGTAGTCCCCGACTTACGAGCGAGTTCCGTACCTACGGGCCGTTTGTAAGTCGAAAATTCCTAAGTAGGATCACATACAAAAATTTTTTTTTTTATAAATGAATACATGTACAGTACTGTACAGTTACCAAGCACTTAGCCTATCATAACACAGTTTTTAAAGATGGAGTGAGTTAAATTTTCTCCCTTTCACATAAAGGGAGCTAGCTTCCTTTATGTGAATGGAGCCTGCTAGGGAGGAGGGAGACAATTCAACTCACTCCTTAACTGTGTTAGGATAGGCTAAGTGCTTGGTAACTGTACAGTACTGTATATCAATTTATTTATTTAAAAAAATATATATAATGAGACACATTCGTAAGTCCGAAACGTCGTAAGTCGAGGACTACCTGTATCTGTCAAACTGGTTGAGTTATAGTCATGTTGGTGTTTCCTAAAGTCAGTTGGCTGTGGCGGCCTTCTTTAATTAATTAATTTCAGGAGTTAATCAGTTTTACATGTGTACAATTATTAGTTTCTGAGAGTTTCACTAAAATCTGTTCAATTGTCTCTGAGATATTTTGCTAACAGACAAACAACTGATTTCAATAGTTTATGGCAAAGTTTTAAACACATATTATGTGTTTTGAGACAGCACTCAGAGTAAAAGATAGAGGTCAGTCTCAGCTACCACACTGACATTTAACTCAATTCCTTTAAAATAAACTGATGTAGAGTCATTTCGTTGTGGCGGACATCTTGATTCAGGTTGACTCTAAAATAAATCAGTTGTAGAGGAACATCCAATGATTTTGTTATTAAATGTTAAATATATAAAAAAAATCCATATCATGATTCATGACATTACTGATATACAGTGGTGTCAAAAGTATTCACATTCATTACTCAAGTAGAAGTATAGATACTGGGATTTAAAAATACTTCTGTATAAGTAGAAGTGTCAACTCTAGCTTTTTACTCAAGTAAAAGTAAAAAAGTACTGGTTTCAAAACTACTTAAAAGTATAAAAGTAAAAGTAGCGTAAGAAAAAGCAACAACAAAGACAAATGCTTAGGCCGCACCAGACATACTATTGTATACAACCCCACCTCCCCCACAAAAATCATTTTTTATCATTATATCGCCATACAATGAAGATTAACAAAACGAAAGTGAAGAAACTGGTCTTCTGTTCTGTTATGTGTGGAGGTACAAGATCAATTGCATTGTTCCACCCACTCCCCCAACTCACTGATTGAAAAAGTCGGCTGAAATGCGACAAGAGCGTTAGACCGCAGTCGCTTTAAAAAACATCAGATATGTTTCTGATTCAGTAACACATGCTTAAAAGGCCTGGATTGGACTTGGAAAAATCGTATTTGTCATGTTCAAACTATCAGGAAATATCTGATATGGGTTGCATGGTGCAAAGAAAAAAAATCGCATTTGCCTGCAGTGTGAACGTAGTCTATGAAGTAAATCTTTGTTAAGTTCAGTGAAAACTCTGACAGAAAGAAAATGTGTTTTAAATCTGAATAAAAAAGAGAAACAATGTTAGCAAGCAAACCCAGAGCATGTAGCTAGTTCCATGGCTAGTACCTCCTAACCATAGAAAACATTATACAACATTAGTATGTTACTAGGTCACTAGAAGTCAGTAATCAACTGATAAAAAAAAAAACTTTCAGCTTACCTCAATATGTTTTTTCAGATTAGATGGAGAGTTTTTGAAAGCCATTAGCTCATTGTACTTGGGTGCGCAGAGCTTGCAGCGCATACGAAAAGAGTTGTTTTTGTATCCAACCATTTCAAAAAAATCTTCGAGGTACGGCCAGGGATGTACATGGATCGGCTGGTCTTCTTGGCTACCAACCTCCTCGCTGGTGCTTGATTGTGACATTTCCTTCGAGTTCTCTTCAGTCTCTGCCACGGACATTTTCAATCTACGGTACGCGACCACAGACCTTCTCTGGCGCGTGACGTGATGTGTCATCATGTTCAGGTGCGATGGATTGCATACAAACCAATAAGGTGTTGGAATTCTATAAGTTTAAACTTCTCATCCAACCACAATCGATTTCACTCTATCCGGATGGCGCAATTTGTCTGGACAATTTTTTTTAAACATGACTAGCTGAATGAAAAAAAACAACAACAGAAAAAAATGGCAAAATGAAAGATAAGTAACGAGGCTATTTTTAAAAAGTAAGGAGTAGAAAGTACCAGTAATTGCGTGAAAATGTAATAAGTAGAAGTATAAAGTAGGCTGAAAAATAATTACTTTACTAAAGTATAGATAACTACAATTTGTACTTAAGTAAAGTAACAAAGTATTTATACTTAGTTACTTGACACCTCTGCTGATATATATACACACGCACGCACGCACGCACGCACGCACGCACACACACACACACACATCCCTCCTCCTCCATCAGCAGGTGATAAACATGTCTGACCTCAGAGTCTTCAGTCTACATCGTGGACTCTCCAGAAAACCACACAGCTGCTTCACTCCTGAATCCTGCAGCTTGTTCCCACTCAGGTCCAGTTCTGTCAGATGGGAGGGGTTGGACTTCAAAGCTGAGTTCAGAGAAGAACAGCTGATCTCTGACAAACTGCAGCTGAACAATCTGAATAAAGAATAAAACATGTAAGTTTAGAAAACAAAACAAAACTTTTAAAGACATGATGTAAACTAATAACAATAATTTCAGGACAATTCAAAATGATTTCTTTGATAACTGAACTTTCAGTGTGTTTCTGTCAGTAGACCTGCTACATTCACACGTCAGCTGATGATTCACTCCATGACTTTGTTGTTTGAAGTTCTGTTGGGATACTGGGTCCCAGTAAAATGAGCAGCCATTAAAGTTTGAACTGGAATATTTGGATTAACAGTCACATGGAATCAGCAGCTGTATAAATGTTAGAGTGATGATCCAGATGTTCTGAAGAGGCCGTATGATCCGTTTCATTTATGGTTCTGATGGTAACATCTTGTAAAATACAAACATTTAGTTTAGACTCTACTGGTTTTACTGGAGCTTTTTAACACAAACTGGCTCATGTGGCCTGTGAGTGTGTTCAAGTTTTCCAGCAGATTTCTCAGATTTCTTATGTTGAAATTATGAGTTCATTGAAAATGAGTTGGACTCAAATGAAATAATTTGACCTGAAACTGGAAGCCACAGGTTAGATTTATTATATTAAATGATAAATAAAATATACATCCCTAAATAAACTTTGTATTCTGATTAAATTAGAAATGAAAACACATTTGATTATTTCAATGTGGAGCTCTGAGTGATTTTTAGGATGACGCTGGAAGTTTGAGTTTAGTTTTATTTGACAATCTGTTTCAAATCTTACAGCAGCTGGTAGAACTATAATGAGATATTAATGCTGTTTCAGTCACATTTGAATATTTGGGATGTCATTAAGAAAAGATTCAGTGAACACATGGAGCTTCTTCCTGACAGTTTCACATCAAACTGACTTCAGTCTCTGTTACCATGGTGATGTCATCAGACTGACTTCAGTCTCTGTTACCATGGTGATGTCATCAAACTGACTTCAGTCTCTGTTACCATGGTGATGTCATCAGACTGACTTCAGTCTCTGTTACCATGGTGATGTCATCATCAGACTGACTTTAGTCTCTGTTACCATGGTGATGTCATCAGGCTCGTTTGTCTCTGTTACCATGGTGATGTCATCAGGCTCGTTTGTCTCTGTTACCATGGTGATGTCATCAGGCTCGTTTGTCTCTGTTACCATGGTGATGTCATCAGGCTCGTTTGTCTCTGTTACCATGGTGATGTCATCAGGCTCGTTTGTCTCTGTTACCATGGTGATGTCATCAGGCTCGTTTGTCTCTGTTACCATGGTGATGTCATCAGGCTCGTTTGTCTCTGTTACCATGGTGATGTCATCAGACTGACTTCAGTCTCTGTTACCATGGTGATGTCATCAGGCTCGTTTGTCTCTGTTACCATGGTGATGTCATCAGGCTCGTTTGTCTCTGTTACCATGGTGATGTCATCAGGCTCGTTTGTCTGTTACCATGGTGATGTCATCAGGCTCGTTAGTGACTCTGAGAAGTTTCAGCTCAACACAGCTGTTCCCTTCACTTTGTAGTCCAGCTCTCTGGTGATCCACTGAGCGAGCATCAGAACCTCATGAAGATGATGTGAAGAGTTCATCACTTCTGCTTCCTTCACTAACAGAAGCAGACATATCTTGTCACCTTCCATGGTTTCAAAAGTCAGCTTGATGTCATGTGAAGTGTGTGAGCTCCAAGAATGAAGTGTAATCTAAATGTAGAGCAGGGCAGCTGTTTAGTTTGTTTACCAGCTGTTTTTCTGCTTTCTTCAACATGTTGCATCATTTGACAGCTTCATGTGTGCACATCACACTGAAATGATCATTTCTATTCTTCAAGTGTTTTACACATCATTTGTAGACAAGTTTGATTGAGTCATTTCATAAGAAGCTGTGGGCAGCAGTGGTTAGTGCATGTTTGCCTCCCAGCTTTTCTGTGTGGACTTTACATGATCTCTCTTTGCACACATGGCTTTTTATTTGTGCACAAATTCAGCTCACAAAGATTTTGTGCTTGTAAATCACTTTAGTAACCTTGTAAAATGAATGTGTTGTTTGTGAACGTATAGATAAGAATGTGTGTGTTAAAAGATTTGTGTTAGTAAAAATAATGACACAAGTTACAAATATTTGTTGTGAAGGTCTGTTTTCAGATACAAATAAAAAAACTACGTATAAAACTCTGCATGAGTTTCAATTTACAAGAATGAATTATGAGCAGATTTTTCTTCCTCTCAGCTGATCAAAAGATTAATTGTTGAAAGTATCTTTGAAAGTATCTTTGAAATCTGTTCAGTGCTTTATGAGATATTTTGCTAACAGACAAACAGGACTGAGTCCAACAAGTTATATCAAGGTTTTAGACAAAATGTTGCACAATGTGTTACACTCAAAGTATGTGTTGAGTATGATGCTCAGCTACTACCACAACAACTGTCAGCTCAATATCTGTCAAACTGGTTGAGTTATAGTCATGTTGGTGTTTCCTAAAGTCAGTTGGCTGTGGCGGCCATCTTGAATCAGGTTAAGTCTAAAAATAAATCAGATGTAGAGACACATCCAATGATTATTTGATTAAAGTTTATGATTTTGTTTGTGTAATTTATGAGCTATTTTACTGATAATTTAGAAACACACACACACACACATCCATGCTGATGGAGGAGGACGTCAGACATGGACATCAACATGTCTGACCTCAGAGTCTCCAGTCTACATCGTGGACTCTCCAGAAAACCACACAGCTGCTTCACTCCTGAATCCTGCAGCTTGTTGTAACTCAGGTCCAGTTCTGTCAGATGGGAGGGGTTGGACTTCAGAGCTGAGCTCAGAGAAGAACAGCTGATCTTTGACAAACTGCAGCTCCACAAACTGAATAAAGAATAAAACATTTATGTTTAGAAAACAAAACTTTTAAAGACTGAACTGTGAAAAACATTGATCCAACTGAAAAATGTTTTACTGTTTCAAACTAAACTTTATAATTGTAAGAGCCATTTATTCAAAGGAGTTGTATGCCTGTATTCTCATTAGATGATTGTAACAAATTTTTAAACTATTTTGTAGAAAAGGTTGACAACATCAGGGCACTTGATGTCACCCTCAGTTCAGTCCCTTCAGTGAGCTCCTGGTCTTCATTTACACCTGTCACTTTAGAGGATGTGAAGGTTGTTCTAAAAGAGATCAAACCTTCGTGCTAGATGCTGTCCCCGCATCACAAAGGTGCCAGATATCATCAGCCACCATGTGGCTAAACTAATCAACATGTCTCTTTCTACAGGGTCAGTTCCATGTCTTTTGAAACAAACAGTTTTAAATCGGATCTTGAAAAAGCCCAATTTGGATCCCACTGAGCTCTGCAACTACAGGCCAATATCAAAATTGCCTTTTCTTGCTAAAATTTTGGAGAAGTTAGTTACTGCACAGTTGAATACTTTCCTGCAAAGTAATAATATTCTGGACAAATTTCAATCTGGTTTTTGCAAAATGCACTCCACTGAAACTGCCTTATTAAAAGTATCCAATGACATTTTGATGGCTGCAGACTCTGGTCAGAGCAGTGTTTTGATTTTATTAGATCTATCTTCAGCTTTTGACACAGTCGACCACACAATTCTAATACATCGACTGCAACATGAATTAGGATTTTCTGGAACTGTTAAGAAGTGGTTTTCCTCTTATTTGAACAACAGAAAATTTTCAATGTTTGTGAACAACATACAGTCTAAGACCTCTCCATTAATGTATGGTGTTCCTCAGGGTTCAGTCTTGGGTCCTATTCTGTTCATTATATACATCACCCCCCTTGCAAAGATTATAAATAGCTTCAGAAATGTCTCTTACCATTTCTATGCTGATGACATTCAACTCTACTGCTCCTTCAATGACTCAGAATTACACAAGTTATCTGAATTAGTAAACTGTGTGTCCCGTGTTAAGGTGTGGTTAGCCAACAACTGCCTTCAGTTAAATTCTGCCAAGACTGAAACCCTGATCATTGCCCCTGAACAGAAAGTTCCTCGGATCAAACAACACCTCGGTTCTCTGGGCTCCTCTTCTCAGCCGAGCCTCAGAAACCTTGGTGTTCGGTTCAACCAGTCAATGTCTTTGGACAAACAGTCAAAGCTTCTGGTCAAAATGCTGGTGAAGATTCTCAGTCGTCCAGGACATGATAAATCAAAAAAGGCGTTCAATACAAGATCAACTGGACTTTATTTGTAACAGAAGACGTTTCGCTCATCATCCGATAAGCTTTCTCAATTCTTTGGAGACTGTGAGAGGGAGAGAGAAGTTACAGTATAAGCAAGCTGGGCCACTGATGCAATAAAAAAAAAGAAAATACAGCAAAATAAAACAAAAGCTTTTACATTATCAAGTATGACATTTGATAATCTTTCAATATTGATTTACAGTGGTATTAAAAACATAAAGTTTGTTGTAAAATGATTGGACACATGATTGAATTATCACAAAAATTTATTTTATTTTTTATTTGTTCATTTTACATTTTATAAAGAGAAAACATTTTTACATTATAGCAATAAAATGAGAAGAGAAAAAACATAAAATGAAAGGAGACAGGGAGAAGAAAAAATCTTATTTTACCTGCCCCTTTTTTCTATAACAATAACAAAAAAAGCGAGATCAATAAAAATAACTCAACCAAGTATACAAATTTTGAACAATAGAACTTTTGGATGAATTTGTCATTTTAGATGAGCTAAATGAGGATGATGCTCATGTAAAACTTGTCAAACCTTCTCTGACAAAACCAAACATCTTATTCTGCTGTTGACTCTTGTTTGGTGTCATTTATTGGATTCAACAAATAAGTCTTAATAAACAAAATATATTGACAACTTCATTTACTCATTTAATAAACTGGAGCCTCAGAAGTATGTGGAAGAACCATACACAGAAACAAAAGCCTGGCACCTCTTCATGCTGTTCACCAGCTTGGTTACACACTGCCGTGGGATGGCATCTCATTCTCTACCACAATTTGTTGCAAGTCATCCAAAGTGATTGTTCATAAAACAACTCATGTCAACAACATTCTGCTGTGAAAGAATGCTACATGAGCTACTAATAATGACTTTAATAGGTCATGGGACAAATCCTGTACTGGGTTTTTGAGTTTGTGGCAACTCACTGG
>JBBPBX010024505.1:21388-39616 GCA_038048925.1 Garcialebias charrua
TTAATCTCATTAAAACACAATCAGTTCATTTGCAAGAGAGACATGCTAATTACCCAAACTAATTAATTATACCTCAATTCACTCAAAGATTGCATGAACATGGGGTCTGACCATTTGAAAAGAAGTTCTCTCCACTTACTGCGCAGCCACTGAAACAGTATTTTAGAACCAACTTCTAAAGTCCAAATTATGATCTATGGAAAAATTAGCCCCTCCCTGGGCTGCCACCTTACCGTGGTGGAGGGGTTTGAGTGTCCCAATGATCCTAGGAGCTATGCTGTCAGGGGCTTTATGCCCCTAGTAGGGTCACCCAAGGCAGACAGGTCCTAGGTGAGGGACGAGACAAAGCGCAGCCCACAAGACCCCTTATGATGAATAATATAAATGGAAACAATGTTCCCTCGCCCGGACGCGGGTCACCGGGGCCCCACTCTGGAGCCAGGCCCGGAGGAGGGGCACGTTGGCGAGCGCCTGGTGGCCGGGCTTTCACCCATGGAGCTCGGCCGGGCACAGCCCGAAGAGGAGACGTGGGTCCCCCTTCCCATAGGCTCACCACCTGTGGGAGGGGCCAAAGGGGTCGGGTGCATTGTGGAATGGGTGGTGGCCGAGGGCGGGGACCCTGGCGGTCTGATCCTCGGCTACAGAAGCTGGCCATTGGGACATGGAATGTCACCTCTCTGGTGGGGAAGGAGCCTGAGCTAGTGTGTGAGGTTGAGAGGTTCCGGCTAGAAATAGTCGGACTCACCTCAACGCATGGCTCTGGCTCTGGAACCAGTTTCCTTGAGAGGGGTTGGACACTCTTCCACTCTGGAGTTGCCCCTGGTGAGAGGCGCCGAGCAGGAGTGGGCATACTTGTTGCCCCCCATCTTGGTGCCTGTACGTTGGGGTTCACCCCGGTGAACGAGAGGGTAGCCTCCCTTCGCCTACGTGTGGGGGGACGGGCTCTGACTGTTGTTTGTGCCTATGCGCCGAACGGCAGCGCAGATTACCCACCCTTTTTGGAGTCCTTGGAGGGGGTATTGGAGGGTGCGCCTCCTGGGGACTCCCTTGTTCTGCTGGGGGACTTCAACGCTCACGTGGGCAATGACAGTGAGACCTGGAGGGGTGTGGTTGGGAGGAACGGCCCCCCTGATCTGAACCCGAGTGGTGTTCTGTTGTTGGACTTCTGTGCTCGTCATGGATTGTCCATAACGAACACCATGTTCAGGCATAAGGGTGTCCATATGTGCTCTTGGCACCAGGACACCCTAGGTCGTAGTTCAATGATCGACTTTGTTGTCGTCTCATCTGATCTGCGGCCGCATGTCCTGGACACTCGGGTGAAGAGAGGGGCGGAGCTGTCAACTGACCACTACCTGGTGGTGAGTTGGCTCCGATGGTGGGGGAGGATGCCGGTCAGACCTGGCAGACCCAAACGTATTGTGAGGGTCTGCTGGGAACGTCTGGCAGAGTCTCCCGTAAGACGGAGCTTTAACTCCCACCTCCGGGAGAGCTTTGAACACGTTCCGAGGGAGGCGGGGGACATTGAGCCCGAGTGGGCCATGTTTCGCGCCTCTATTGTCGAGGCAGCTTATCGGAGTTGTGGCCGCAAGGTTGTTGGTGCCTGTCGTGGTGGCAACCCTCGAACCCGGTGGTGGACACCGGCGGTGAGGGATGCTGTCAAGCTGAAGAAGGAGTCCTATTGGGCCTTTTTGGCCTGTGGGACCCCGGAAGCAGCAGATAGGTACCGGCAGTCCAAGCGGCATGCGGCTCGGGTGGTTGCTGAGGCAAAAACTCGGGCGTGGGAGGAGTTCGGAGAGGCCATGGAGAATGACTTCCGTACGGCTTCGAGGCGATTCTGGTCCACCATCCGGCGTCTCAGGGGGGGAAAGCGGTACGCGACCAACACCATTTATGGTGGGGATGGCGTGCTGTTGACCTCAACTCGGGATGTTGTGAGTCGGTGGGCGGAATACTTCGAAGACCTCCTCAATCCTACTGGCACGTCTTCCACTGAGGAAGCGGAGCCTGGGGACTTTGGGTCGGGCTCTCCAATCTCTGGTGCTGAGGTCGCCGAGGTGGTTAAAAAGCTCCGCGGTGGCAAGGCTCCGGGGGTGGATGAGATTCGTCCTGAGTTCCTTAGGGCTCTGGATGTTGTGGGGTTGTGTTGGCTTACGCGACTCTGCAATATCGCGTGGACATCGGGGGCAGTTCCCTTGGATTGGCAGACTGGGGTGGTGGTTCCCCTATTCAAAAAGGGGGACCGTAGGGTGTGTTCCAACTATAGAGGGATCACACTCTTAAGCCTCCCTGGTAAGGTCTATTCAGGGGTTCTGGAGAGGAGGGTCCGTCGGATAGTCGAACCTCGGATTCAGGAGGAGCAGTGTGGTTTTCGTCCTGGTCGTGGAACACTAGACCAGCTCTACACCCTCAACAGGGTCCTGGAGGGTGCGTGGGAGTTTGCCCAACCAGTTTACATGTGCTTTGTAGACTTGGAAAAGGCATTCGACCGCGTCCCTCGGGGGGTTCTGTGGCGGGTACTCCGGGAGTATGGGGTACCAGGCCCATTGATATGGGCTGTTAGGTCCCTGTACGACCGGTGTCAGAGCTTGGTCCGCATTGCCGGCAGTAAGTCAGGCTCGTTTCCGGTGAGAGTTGGACTCCGCCAAGGTTGCCCTTTGTCACCGATTCTGTTTATAACTTTTATGGACAGAATTTCTAGGCGCAGCCAAGGTGTTGAGAGGATCCGTTTTGGTGGCCTTAGAATCGCTTCTCTGTTTTTTGCAGATGATGTGGTCCTATTGGCTTCATCAGCTCGTGATCTACAGCTTTCGCTGGAGCGGTTTGCAGCTGAATGTGATGCGGCCGGGATGAGGATCAGTTCCTCCAAATCCGAGGCCATGGTCTTGAGCCGGAAAAGGGTAGCGTGCCCTCTCCGGGTCGGGGAGGAGGTCCTTACCCAAGTGGAGGAGTTTAAGTATCTCGGGATCTTGTTCACGAATGAGGGAAAACTGGAGCGTGAGATCGATAGGCGGATAGGTGCAGCGTCCGCAGTGAAGCGGGCGCTGTACCGGTCTGTCGTGGTGAAGAGAGAGCTGAGTCAAAAGGCAAAGCTCTCAATTTACCGATCGATCTACGTTCCCACCCTCATCTATGGTCATGAGCTTTGGGTTATGACCGAAAGAACAAGATCTCGGATACAAGCGGCTGAAATGAGTTTTCTCCGCAGGGTGGCTGGACTCTCCCTTAGAGATAGGGTGAGAAGCTCAGTCATCCGGGAGGGACTCGGAGTAGAGCCGCTGCTTCTCCACATCGAGAGGAGCCAGTTGAGGTGGCTCGGGCATCTGGTTAGGATGCCTCCTGGACGCCTCCCTGGTGAGGTGTTCCGGGCATGTCCCACCGGGAGGAGACCCAGAGGAAGACCCAGGATACGCTGGAGGGACTATGTTTCTCGGCTGGCCTGGGAACGCCTTGGGATTCCCCCAGAGGAGCTGCTCCAAGTGGCTGGGGAGAGGGAAGTCTGGGCCTCCCTACTTAGGCTGCTACCCCCGCGACCCGACCCCGGATAAGCGGAAGAAAATGGATGGATGGATGGATGGATGGAAAAATTAGTTGATTATAAAAGTGTTCTTAAAAAAACTGGGAACAAATCATAATTTGGAAACTAGCCAAAAAATTGTCAGAAAATATATATTTACAAAATCTAAACAAATTTTAATTGGGTGACAACAGTTGCATCTCATGGCCTGTAATAGTTATTTACCGTATTTGTCGGCGTTCAACATGCTTCTGTGCAGAGGCGGCCGCCACTAGAGGGCGCTAGGGGCGCCGCCCCTCCTTGGAACTGCAGCTCTTCTTCTTCACCATTTGAAGATTTAATTTTTTTTTATTATAAAAGTGAAATAATAAAATAAAAATATTTCGAAATGCATGCATATATGTTTTTAGTTGTGTAGGATAAATATTTTATGAGTAATGATTGTTTCAAAAAACGTTTTTTGATTGTGACGTACTTCCGGTTTCCCCGCTGGACGCCGCCTGCGGCCTTTTCCATTGAATCTAATTATAACTAGCGGCCGCTAGCGGCCGTAGTTTATGTCCCATCTGTCCAAAACTATTGGACTGTACAGGTCGCATTTTCCGTCGCCCTCGAGCCTGGACTCGTCTCTTATCGCCACGGATCGCCAGCGCTTCCGGTTCGAGCCAGGAGGGAGGGGCAGTGGGGGACCATCTCTGTTTACACTCAGAGCTGATCACACGGCCAACTAGCGACGTTGAAACAGCAGTAATTATTAATGGTGCCTTTCTACACAGGTAAGCAAGTAATAATTAGTGACTTTAATGAATCTCTAAGCGCACATGAGCAAAGTTTTGAGCTGATCTCATCTGTGTGCGTGTGACGTGGTGTCGTGTGTGGGTGGTTGTTGCAGTCAGTCACAGTAGCTAGTAGCTACTAGCTGTGCTCATGGTTGTGGTGTACTGCAACATTATAAAAGTTGCTACTTGCTAGTTATAAACCCGAATGTGTGAAGACGACTCCTGTCTGTCCATCTTCAGCTCATCATGAACTGTTTACTCCTCAGAGTGTCTGTCTGTGTTAGTTAACTTTTGTCTCGTTTCGTTTAGCAGCAGTTGCAAATTTTCTGATGAATAAATCTGAATGAATAAATAAACTTTAGTTTTAGTTTAGTTTAGTTAAACTTTAGTTTCATTATAAGTTGTGCTGTTGTTTCAAAGACACTCTAAACTTAAATAAATCAAGTAGCAGAAAGATTTAAGCATTAAATAGTTTGAAATTTTCATGTTATGAAACAGTGATTATATAATTATTTGAATTTAATTTTAATATTATAAAGATCACTGTGGATGGAATGCAATTGAAATAACCTGGATATTATTATTTATGTTGTATTAAGAAAGTTAAAATGTGATTACATATGTGTACACAAAGCACTTCAAGCAATGTGGAAAATGCTAAAAAAAATACATAATTAATGTGCCTTTTGTACTTTCTTTACAGAAAAAAATCCACACAACACCTTCATCTCTACACACCGGCATCCAATCTACCACCTGTGTAACAGACAGGTGGTGTACAGAAGAAGATCCAAGATGTCCAGCTTAACCTTATCATGCAGCAGGTGACTTCCCATATCCCAAAAGTGAGTATTTTCACTTGTGGTGTTTTACTATTTTTAACACTGTATTGATCTGGAGAATGAAAACAAAGTCTCTTGCAAGTTACTAGCTTATTAACATTGAAACATTTAAGGTGCATTTATATGGTGAAATGTTATATATGCTAAGATGCATTAGGAGTCAACTCAGGACCTTTAATATTAGGAATATTTAAAGCTCCACTGACATGATCTTTTAACTTTTCAAAAAATGGCACAACATATATAAATATTAAGATAGACCTCTGACCGTTTTTGCTAAAATAATGTTAAATGAATGAAAATTCCTCTCAAAATAGTTTAAAATTAGCGCCGTTTTTTTACACCGTAAATCCGGATTTTCCGGTCACGTGACTGTGACGTCAGATAAAGGAATTGTGTCCGCCTGTTGTTGTTGTCAGCGGGTGGCTTTGCAACTGGGATTCATTGTCTTCAAGAACGGCTTTTTCTTTTCCTGTAACACTTGAAAATGCCGTCAGTTTGTGTCGCATTTGGGTGCTCTAATTTCGCCAGTGAAGAAGTGAGCCTTCACACTTTTCCAAAAGATGAGAAACTTAATCAAGAATGGACCAAAAACGTCCAGAGAACCAGGGAGAAATGGACTCCGAGTAAAACCTCTGTTCTCTGCAGCGAGCATTTTACAGCAGACTGTTTTGAACTTACACCAGGTTTACAAAAATCTCTCGGCTTAAAAGTAAGATTCAAAAAAGTTTTGAAACCGGGTTCTATTCCTACTATTTTTAAAAGAAAATCTACAGAAGAAAGTGAAGCCACCACATCGAAACAACGCAGAGGAGCTACAGTCGGAAAACTCACCAGAAAACGAGTAAGTCTTTCTGTAAACATAATCGGTGGAGTATATACTGTTTTAGATTATTCACGGAGTGTTTATTTAGAGTGTTGGACGATGCGACCCGGCCTCTTTGTTAGCTCATGACAACAAAGAGGCCACATGTCTAAGCTAACCGCTATTAGCTATTGTGGTATAAATAATCCTTGTAAACTTCACTATTCCAATTATCTAGTTTCCAATAACTTTATCTGCTTCAGACTAACTATTGGATTGCTTATATTCATGCGATTACTGACAATAATTACGTCTTCGACGAGGCTAATATGCGGTAGCCGTGACGCACTCGGTAATAAAATTACTGTGGTATTAATTAATTTTCTAATGCTGTCTGTGCGCTCAGTTGACATCAGTAGGTATTGTTTATTCACCGAGTGTTTATTCATGAGAGTTATGGACTATTTACTGTCTTTGAAAGAGAAATCGCAAACGCGAGCCGACCTCGCCTCATTGTTAGATCATGACAATAACAAAGAAGCTACACGGCTAAGCTAACCGCTATTACCTATTGTGGTTTAAATAATCCTTATAAAATTCACTATTCCAATTGTCTAGTTTCCAATAACTTTATCTGATTCAGACTAACCATTGGATTGCTTATATTCATGCGATTACTGACAATAATTACGTCTTATATGAGGCTAATATGCATTCCTGACCTAAATTAAAACCTAATCCTTCTTGTTCATCGCTAGAACTAAGTTCTCCTTCACAAACTGAGGACAAGTCACTCAGATCTACACTATAATTGCTCAATTCGTCATCGGATTCTACAGGCTCTGCCATTGTTGTTTGCTGGGTAAGTTTGCGAAGATCCTTTATCTGACGTCACAGTCACGTGACCGGAAAATCCGGATTTACGGTGTAAAAAAACGGCGCTAATTTTAAACTATTTTGAGAGGAATTTTCATTCATTTAACATTATTTTAGCAAAAACGGTCAGGGGTCAATCTTAATATTTATATATGTTGTGCCATTTTTTGAAAAGTCAAAAGATGATGTCAGTGGAGCTTTAAGAGAACTGTCTGGTACTAAAAAAATACAGTAGATTGATTCTATTTATTTGCTCTCTCCACTGCACACCTGTAGAAGGAGATGAGGTCTGAACTTCTCAGACCAGCTCATCTCAGCCGTCTGAGGAAGTAGAGTCTCTGATAAATTTTCTTGATCAGGCTGGTGGTGTTGTTGCTCCAGCTGAAGTTATCGTTCATGTGTACCGTACACCTAAGTACTTGTAGCTGGAGACCACTTCCACCGCAGATCCTCCTATGTTCAGTGGGGTGTGGGGTTTGTTTGTTCCTTCTGAAGTCCACAATCATCTCCTTTGTCTTCTTCATGTTGATGTGAAGGTTATTGTCCTTGCAGGACCCAGAGCCTCTTTATCATAAAGTGGAAGAAAAGACCCTTAGACCAGTCTGGTGGGTGACCAACTTAAGGAGACTGATATCGGATTTTAGGTCACTTCACTTTCTTTAACAACAAACATGAACATGGCTGGCTGTGAGGGGCAAACACATGACATATAGTAGCTAAAAGACAGA
Organism: Garcialebias charrua; assembly: GCA_038048925.1. Classification (NCBI taxonomy): domain Eukaryota; kingdom Metazoa; phylum Chordata; class Actinopteri; order Cyprinodontiformes; family Rivulidae; genus Garcialebias; species Garcialebias charrua. Next base: position 28,936 of record JBBPBX010024505.1, read on the forward strand.
TGCTTAAACTGCTAAGCTTCAGCAAAAAGAGGAAAATATTGATGAGTAGCAAAACACTAGCTAAAGTAGCATTTTTTTGCTGAAAGTATCAAAATGCTAGTTAAAAGTAGCAGAAAAGTAGCAGAACAGTAGCTAAAATCTCAACAAGATAAAAAAGAAAACAGATTTAAGAGAATAATGTTTAAGGGAAAGTTTCATATTTTGAAAGATATAAAACTAGCAACAAAAAAGTAAGCTGAAATTAGCACAAAATATGTAAAAAGAACAATAAAGTGGTCATAGTGTTATGATTTCAAAGGTTTACCCAGTTGGTAATGAGACCCAGAACGACACAAGACAAAGAGGTGCAAAAGTAACAGTGTTTATTATTTACAGTGCAAGTCTATATACTGTACACATGTACAGGGATCTTCTGGATTTCCTAGAAGATGAAACAAACTGTCAGAAAGGCTTGACCAGAAGGCTCTTTCAAGATGATTGATCTAGTTTTGTTTGTTATTTTACAGAGAAATCCTTAGTTCCTTGAGATGAATCCCAGAGGGCGAAATGAGGCAGGAAAGTGGTTGGAGGGCAAGACACGATGAGCAGAGAACTGGTCCCAGGACCAAGATGGAAACGAGGACTGGAAACACAACAAAAAACAAGGTAAGTGTCTCTCAAAGTACTGTACTCAGAAACTGGCTAGAAGCATAAATACCATGAGTAGGCATCAATGCTCCAGCGAAGAGTACTTGACTGCAGCCTTAAGTATAGGTGGAGCTCATCAGGTGGATCACAGTAAAATAGATCATTTTTCTTCCCCATAAATCAGTTATTTAAAATCTAATCTGGAATCATTCCTCCTTGTTAGACTTCAGTTGACCTGTTTAAGTTGGGCCCAAATTTGTTATTATCTTTTGATTTATTTTTCATTGAAATTTAATTATTTGTTAGTTTATTTTTGGAACTATTAAATTGAATTATTTGGTGGATTTTTGAACACCTTTGTCCTTATTTAAGTCTGGACCCTCACAATTCTATTTATATTATGAACTTGTATTACTAAAATAATTATAACAGAATATGATAGAAGTTGTCCAAAAATTGAAAAGTGGAAGCAGAACACTCCCATTCTCTTTTCACACTGATGCCTCAAACAAGGTGAAGATGAACCATGTTTTATTAATGATAGTTTTATACAAATGGATACACCTGATATATACAAATAAAAACATGAACAAACTTACTTTACAGTATACAAACATAATTATGCATACTTCTACACATGCTTAAATTTTTTTTATGGCGCCCCCCCATAAAAAAAAAATCACCAGCCGCCACTGCTTCTGTGTATAAAACGCTTTGTCCAATTATTGACAAATTGGAACAATCCATAAATAACATGCTTCGGCGTATAATACCCATCTATTATGCGTCACCGCTACGCGACGCGTCAGCGCCTCATCTGCCCTGCTCAAAATGGTGGCCGCAGAAGCAAGCCAGCACGAAGGACTTTTCAAGTTAACACGGTAAAAACAATTATTTCTTTGCTGAGAAAAAATAAATTTCTTAGCTGACATTATAGTACAAGGGTTCATTGTCCATTTGACCAAGTCGAGCGGAAGCCGCCGAGGAACTGCCATGTTTCTGGTTAAAACACGTCAAGATAATGCCTCTCCTCATCCTTCATTCTCTCCCTCCTCCATTTTCTCTTCACTGAAACTTTCTTACTTTAAGTAACTAAACTTTAAGTTATTGTGCCAGCAGAGATATAAGTTATTAACACCCATAACGTGCTCTGTTGTTCCTATGAAGTTATGGACGCGTACACTCATGCTGAAGTTAATTATAGGAAAAATGATCAACCAATCATGTACAAATGTGTGATGTAATTTATAATTATGTTAAATAAATGGTCCAGTCCTACTGTACCAACATTTAGGGAAAAGAATAGGAGGAAAGCTGGAGCCCTTTTCATGAAAAACAACAGATTAACTGTCTTCTGACTTTCTAAACAAAACCGTCCGGCCTCTGTGACCCGAGACTTCAACTTTAACACAGCAGGAGTGACACAGTAATACTCCATATTAAAAGAATAACAACATATAACATATATCATGAAAATGGCAAAAGTTATTCTTTTGATCACATTAGAATAAAATCAAAGATAGAAATAGTCTCTTTTGGTGACTATGTTCTCCGATTACAACTAATGGAAATGATTTGTAGTAAATGTCTTGTTTTACTGAAAGGCCAGTAAAGGTCATCTCTGGAACAGTTCAAAAATACACAGGTGTATCAAAGTGGACACGGTCATGCCCACTACAAAGGTATAGAATTATTGGTATTAAGCTGAAAAAGAGAGAACTCGTTTAATTAATTATGTATTTTTGTGTCAGTCTAAACCCTGCCAATTTATACATCTAAAATATAGGTAAGTCAGTAAACTGACCCCATCCTATATTGCTACATGAGCATAACCGTTCCTAAATCAAGGAAACAAGGAAACAACCAGATCTTGAGAGCTGAGAGAGGACGCAGCTGGAGAGGACGCTGGCGTGATGTCGCCGCTTCTCCACGCTAAATAGTTATTTTACTGTTGCAAATTTTTTTTTTTTGGACATTTTTTGGACATTTATCTGGACTTATTTTGTTCAGTGGTTTTTTAATAAGGACTTTATGGACAGCTTGGCTAGCACTTCCTAACCGGAATTTGGGTTGTCTACCTCCTGTCAAACTCCAGCACGAACTTACTTCAAGAACTACGTTACGTAGCTGCAATTATTGTTTCACTTACCTACTACCTGTCAACCTCCTGTGTCATCTGGACTGTCCTGGATTTTCTCCTGTGCTCCTCTTCACGATATGCTCAACCAAGTTACATCTATCTGCTTCTTGGTTATTACTCTCGGAGCCGTGGGTCTGCTGTTAGCGGCTAGCTCTGTGCTAGCTTCCCCCGGCTTGGCTGACGCGATGTTGACGTACTCCGCTTCGCAGCTGCTTGAACTTAACAACTGCTCCATTCCTCCTTCTGTTTCCACCATCCAACAACTGGGACTTCTGCGTAGACCTCGTTATATCCACAGAAACTCTCGGAAGATATTCATCTACTCTGGGCAGCCGCAGGCTATCGCGTGTGTCTCGTCCAAGAGACGTGTCGCACCTCGACGACGTCATCAGAACGCTGCGTCTGTAGTCTTGTAGTCCACAGCGCACGAAGTGGCAAGGAAAACGTGGAGTGGACTTCAGTCTGCTGAAACCGGTTCAAAAGGCTTCTACACCAACTGGTATTAAATTAGAACTTTTCAATGTGCAGTCACTATCAAACAAATCATGCCTAATTCACGATCACATTCTGGAGAAGGACTTGGACCTCATGTGTCTTACAGAGACTTGGCATCAGCCAGATGTGTACAGTTCTCTAAATGAGGCCTGTCCGTCTGGATACAGTTATCTGCAGAGAGCCCGCAGCACTGGCCGCGGTGGTGGTCTGGCTGTAATCTACCGCAATAATTTAAAATTGACACATCTGGCTTCTCAGGACTTTTCCTCTTTTGAAAGTTTGGCCTTCAACTTCAAAGCCCCACTCCTGATGAACGTTATATTGATTTATAGACCTCCCAAACCGCATGTTTCATTTAACTCAGAGATGCATGACCTCCTCACCTTTTTCTGCACCTCCCCTGTGAAAACTATTTTTCTTGGAGATTTAAATATCCACATGGACAATTCCTCTTCCCCGCTGGCAACAGATTTTAAGTCTCTTCTGGACTCTCTTAATCTCACCCAACATGTGGACGTCCCTACGCACAACAGGGGGCACACTCTGGATTTGGTGATTACAGACACTGTACTCATCAATAACTTATCTGTATACAGGGGCGTAACTTTAGGTCTAACATTGGGGGGTTGTGATTAACAATAAACACGAAAAAATTGTACACTATACGCTTCAGTGTTTAATACGCGTCATCTCTTCTTCTTCTTCTTCGATGGTGTTTACTGGCAGTTTACAAACTCAGTGCATTACCGCCATCAACTGGACGGAGATGTAATTCAAGAGTCTACTTTCAACAAAAAATAAATAAATAATAAATTAATTAATTAATTAAAATAAAATTAAATCCTTTCAGCTAATTTTGTAACTTTCAAATATTTAACAAATGCTTTAGTTATAACCTGTGACTGATTTTTCTTCAATAAAGTAACCATTGTCACCGAACTCCCCATTACCCTTTCCAGTGCCTTCCTCTCTTTATTATATTTCTTACAATAAATCAACACATGTTCCACTCCTTCCAGTACCCCACAATTAGAGCAGTCACCTGATGGATGTTTTCCTATTATCTTTAGACCACTATTTAATGTAGTGTGCCCAAGCACTTTGAGATTTTTATTAATGAAAAGTGCGGTATAAATTGAATTTATTATTATTATTATTATTATTAATCCTCAACTTAATCCATACTTCCTCTCTCCTAGACATTAAACTACTATCGTCACTTAGGAGTACCTCCTTCTGTATGTTATGTAAATGTCTTCCTCTTTCCTCTAAATCCCACCTCTCCTGCCACATATCATTTATTTTATCTTTAACAATTATTTTTATTTCTGCTTTACTTAATGGGACATCATATTCAATTTCTCTTGCTGTATACGCGTCATCTCCACGCGACGCGTCAGCTTTGTCCTGATCAAGATGGCGGCGACAGGACCCAGCTAGTACGAAGAACTTCACAAAGAAACACGGTAAAAACAATTATTTCTTTGCGAGAAAAAATATATTACTAAGCTGACTTTATAGAAGACGTGTTCTTGAGTTTAACTAAATGTTCAAATCGGCTGGATTTAAAAAAAAAAGTTCGCTGATTTTTATGCAGGCGCCAGGCGGGTCAAACCGGACGCTTTCTTTCTTTAAATTTAGCTAAATAAACGCTTAAAAATATACAGTATTTCTTCGCTGACTTATGGGTGATAGTAGACGTACTCCTGAGTTTGACGAAATGTTCAAATCAGCTGGATTTAAAAAAAAAAAAGTTCGCTGAATTTTATGCAGGCGCCAGGCGGGTCAAACCGGAGCTTTGTTTCTTTAAATTTAGTTAAATAAACGCTTAAAAAATATATTTCTTACCTCACTACAGCAGATGGGCTCCTGAGCTGAACCAAATGTGAAATCAGCTTGATTTAAAAATCCGCGGTGTGGTTTATGAGTGGTATCTTGCAAACAAAAACAGCGAACCTCACAGCTAATAGCAGCTACATCCATAGCAAGGGGCGGGCAGCGACAGAGTCAGTCCGACCAAAGGAGGCCTTTTTCGAACACATGCATGTAGAAACTTCTGGGCAACTTCATGAGCAGCTCCGTGACTCACGTGACTTCCTGTAGCCGGTGAGATGGGTGATACCAAATTATTTGCATGGGAGGGGGTCAGTCCTCAGGGAGTTTGTTAAAAACATGCAGCAATTTTACTAAAAAATTTGAATGAATAAAGAAAATCAATTATTGATGTAAGATATGTATAATGACGAAATGATTTCATTTTATTGGGGGGGTTAAATGACCGGATCAAATTATTGGGGGGGTCAAAACCCCCCTAACCCCCGTGTAAATTACGCCTATGTCTGTATATGACCTGGGTGTCTCGGACCACAGTGTCATCTCTCTGGAAGTGCCTTCAACTTCGCCTGCTTCAAACCCAAAACGACCTATCCAGTTCTGAGACTTTAAAAACATTTCCCCTGATGTTCTGTCCGCTGATCTTCACGCCCTGACCACTGTCAATCACTCATCTGCCAATGACTCCGTTGATCACTACAACCAATCTCTCCAAGAGCTTCTGGACATACATGCTCCCTTGAAAACAAGGCTGGTGTCTTTCTCCCGTTCAGCCCCCTGGTACACTGATGAGCTACGCAGGATGAAGGCAACTGGCCGTGCTATTGAGAGACGTGTAAAATCATCTGGTCTCTCTGTACATAAGCAGGCATACAAAGAACATCAGAAAGCATACGCCTATTCTCTTAAAGAAGCACGCTCCAAGTATTACTCCAACATCATCAACACCTGCCCTGGTAACTCTAAACAGCTCTTCTCCACAATAACTCATCTACTTAATCCCATTAAACAAACTTCTGAGGAATGTGTTCAAAAATGCGACCTGTTCCTTTCATCATTTAAAAACAAAATTGACACCATCAGATCTCAGCTCCACAACCTCCCTGATCTTCGTTTACCATCTACCCGTCTGCATCCTGGGTCCCTGAGCAGCTTTGATGAGGTTGTTCAGAGTGAGGTGGAGTCCATCATAAAGAAAATGAAGCCTTCATCCTGCGCCCTGGATCCCTTCCCCTCATCTCTCATAAAATCCAATCACTCTGCAATTAGCCCATTAATCACACAAATAATAAATCAGTCTCTACAATCTGGTCATGTTCCACTGCCTCTAAAAACTGCCATCATTAGGCCTCTTCTGAAAAAATCTAATTTGGATCCCGACATTTTTTCTAATTACCGCCCAATTTCCCACCTCCCGTTTCTGTCTAAAGTGCTGGAAAAAGCAGTTGCTGCTCAGCTGCAGGACCACCTACAGCAACACTCTCTGTATGAGAAGTTCCAGTCTGGATTCAGAGTAGCTCACAGTACTGAGACTGCATTACTGAGAGTTACAAATGATGTCCTCATGGCTGCTGACACTGGTTCTCCCTCCATCCTTGTCCTCCTTGACCTCACTGCAGCTTTCGACACTGTGGACCATAATATCCTCCTCCACCGTCTTCATGTGGAGGTCGGTCTCTGTGACACTGTCCTGGACTGGTTCAAATCTTTCCTCTCCGATAGGCTGGAATGTGTTAGTCTTGGCAATGCCACTTCCCAGACAGTCGGTGTCTCCTGTGGTGTCCCTCAAGGGTCAGTTCTGGGGCCCCTGCTGTTTTCCCTTTACATGCTGCCTTTAGGTCAAATTATTAATCAGTTCAACATTTCTTTTCACTGCTATGCCGACGACACACAGCTTTACATCAGGACTGGATCATCCTCATCATCCCCATCTCCATCTTCACTCACTGCCCTCTCTACCTGCCTGGAGGAAATAAGGGCATGGATGAATCAGAACTTTCTTCAATTAAACTGCTCCAAGACTGAGGCCATAATGATTGGCACCCCTCACCAGGTACAAACATCAACTTTAACAACAATCTCCTTCTCTGGTCAAGACATCCCCCTCTCCACCTCTGTTACAAATCTTGGAATAAAAATGGACTCTCATCTTACATTTGAAAATCACATTAAGCATCTGTTTAAAACCTGCTTCTTCCATCTTCGAAACATCTCCAGACTTCGCCCATCTCTAACTTTTTCTGATGCTGAGAAACTCGTCCATGCCTTTGTCTCCTCCAGGCTCGACTACTGCAACTCCCTGTTTATTGGAATCCCTGGCAAAAATCTTCAGAAGCTTCAATATATTCAAAACAGTGCAGCAAGGATTTTATTGAGAGCTCGTAAATTTGAACATATTACACCCATTCTCCATAACCTCCATTGGCTTCCTGTCACCTACAGAATTCAATACAAAACTGCTCTCATTACACACCAATGCTTACACGGAACTTCACCTGACTATCTAAAGGACATTCTTGCACCATATTCATCCACCCGGTCTCTACGATCACAGAACAGTAATCTACTTCACATTCCACGAACCAAATTAAGGACCATGGGAGACCGGGCATTCTGTGTGGCTGCCCCCCGCCTATGGAACTCCCTCCCTGACTGCCTGAGAGCTCCACAGTCACTGGTTGACTTTAAAAGCGGTTTAAAGACTTTTCTTTTTAAGCAAGCCTATTCTGCCTCCGCATGATTTTATCTTTAATCTTAGTTGATATCATTATTGATTTTATTTGATTTTATCACTTGTTTTATTGTTGTAGCACTTTGAGATTTTTATTAATGAAAAGTGCGGTATAAATTGAATTTATTATTATTATTAAATCAATTAATGAAATGGTCAAATCTGCTAGATTTAAATAGTTTCGGTTTGACTTCTTCCAAACAAGTCTTGGGCGATACGAAAATAAATTATAAATAAATCAAATTTTATCTCAAATGTCTTCTAAAGGTCAACATTTTGTAAATTAAACCCATATAATTACACTCTGTAGGCCTAAAAAAATATCCGTCGAGTGGTTTAAGAGCTGTTTATCTCTGCTTACGTTAGCCAAATGCTAACAACAAAGCTACTGGTAAAACAGCAAAAAAATAAAATAAAATTAGCTCTAAAAATCTTCTGCAGCTAATAACTTCTAAATGACCACCAAATATTTAAGCTCTGTAAGTTTCAAGAAAATATGCGGTGTGGTTCATGAGTTATCTTGCTAAAAAAACACAGTTAACAACACAGCTAACAGCAGCTACCTCCAGAGCAGGAGACCGGGCAGCGACAGTCAGTCCGAGCAGAGGAGGCTTTTTTCGGACACATGAGCTTGAAACTGTCTCTGGAAGTGTCCCCCTAGCGGACAAAAGTACCATTTTTTTTGCCAAATTGAAAAACTGTCATAAATGAGGCAAAAATGGGTCTAAAAATATGGGAAAAAATCCATAAATAACAAGCTTTGGCATATAACATGCAGTACATTCAAATGAGTAAAAAAAACTGTGTGTTATATGCCGACAAATACGGTAAATATTTACTGTTAGAAAGTTTTCACTCCTGTGTGGACTCTCATGTGTGAGTTTAAACTTGCCTTTTGACTAAATCTTTGTCCACAAAGTTCACAGGGAAACGGTTTGTCTCCTGTGTGGACTCTCATGTGTGTGTTTAAATGTATCTTCTGACTAAATTTTTGTCCACAAATATCACAAGGAAACGGTTTGTCCCCTGTGTGAACTCTCATGTGTGTGTTTAATTGTGTCTTCTGACTAAATCTTTGTCCACAAAGTTCACAAGGAAACGGTTTCTCTCCTGTGTGGACTCGCATGTGTACGTTTAAATATGTCGTACGACTAAATCTTTGTCCACAAAGATCACAAGGAAACGGCTTGTCTCCTGTGTGAACTCTCATATGTGCGGTTAAGTTTGTCTTATGACCAAATCTTTGTCCACAGAGTTCACAAGGAAACGGTTTCTCTCCTGTGTGGACTCTCATGTGACGGTTTAAATTTGTTTTACGACTAAATCTTTGTCCACAAACATCACATGGAAACGGTTTGCCTCCTGTGTGGATTGTCATGTGTAAGTTTAAATGTTGCTTCCGACTAAAGCTTTCTCCACAGAGTTCACAAGGAAACGGCTTGTCTCCTGTGTGAACTCTCATGTGTCTGTTTAATTGTGCCTTTTGACTAAATCTTTGTTCACAAAGTTCACAGGGAAACGGTTTGTCTCCTGTGTGGACTCTCATGTGTGAGTTTAAACTTGCCTTTTGACTAAATCGTTGTTCACAAAGTTCACAGGGAAACGGTTTGTCTCCTGTGTGGACTCTCATGTGACTGTTTAAATTTGTTTTAAGACTAAATCTTTGTCCACAAAGTTCACAAGGAAATGGTTTCTCTCCTGTGTGGATTCTCATGTGTGAGTTTAAATGTGTCTTATGACTAAATCTATGTCCACAAAGATCACAAGGAAAAGGTTTGTCTCCTGTGTGAACTCTCATGTGTCTGTTTAACTGTGATTTGGAAGTAAATCTTTTACCACAGTCATCACAGTTTAATGATTTTGGTCTTGCCTGGACTTTCCTGCATGACTCTACATTTTTCTTCTCTCCAACACATTTCTTATTAAGCAGACATCTTGAAGACTTCACTCCTGAATGACTTGTCATGTGTCTTTGAAGAGTCTGGTTACTGACGTACTGCTTACCACACTCAGAGCAGCTGAAAGATTTGTTGACAGTTTTTACCTCTGATTCAGGAGCCCTGCTCTCCTTCCTGTCTTTCATACTGTCTTCATGTTCTGATTCAGAGTCTGATGAGTTCTTTAGCAGAGAGTCAGGATCGAACATTTCACCATCATCTTCATCGTCCTCGTTAAGGTCAATCTTTGAAGAGCTGAAAGTGTCTTTGTGAGTCTTTAAATCTGGGTTCCTGGTAAGTTTGTTTTTATCCTCCTCACTCTTTAAAGGAACTGCAGGGACAAAAATTCTCATATTGGTCTCCTCCATATTGAGTTGGTCTTCCACCAGACTGGTCCAAGGGTCTTCTCTTCCACTCTATGATAAGAGGCTCTGGGTCCTGCTGGTCCACATCAGGCCTTCAGTCTTGAAGAACTTATTTTAATCAGCACCAAACATAGACAGGAATCACTGAAACACATGAACATTAAGGACAATGTTACATCAACACACACACAAGTGTGCATGCACACACACACACAATCCTCACAATCATCATCTTCTGTTTGCATATATATTGATAATACCAGCACATTACTACAAAAGAACAATTTTAAAGGCAGAAAAAAATACATTTTGTTAGTTTGTTCTGAACAAAGGACCATCTGTGATAAAGTTTATTTTAAATAGCATCATTTTGAATTTAACCTTATTTAACAACAAAATCACAGTTCCAATGCCATCCTTTACACATTTTATCACTGAAAATCAACTTGCGCATTATGATGGTTGTTATGTTATGAATTTTATAAATTTGGAACTTTCTTGTTGCTAAAAATATTTCAACATAAAAACTACACGATTGGTAATAATTCAGGTA
>JBBPBX010024506.1:0-14686 GCA_038048925.1 Garcialebias charrua
ACACGCAGTCTGTGGCAGGGAATACAGACCATCACAAACTACAAACCACCCCCCCAGACCTGTGACAGCTCAGCCTCTGCGCTGAATGAACTGAATGAGTTCTTTGCTCGGTTCGAGGCAAGTAACAGCACACCAGCACATAAACTCCCCCCCTCTCCTGATGGCCAGGTGCTGACGCTGTCCTCAGACAGCGTAAGGCGATCATTCATCAAGATTAACGCCCGGAAGGCCTCTGGTCCTGACAACATACCTGGTCGTGTGCTGAAGGACTGTGCAGGGGAACTCGCAGCGGTCTTCACGGACATCTTTAACATCTCACTGAGCCAGGCCATCGTCCCCACCTGTTTCAAAGCCACCACCATCATCCCTGTCCCAAAGAAGGCAACGCCCGCATGCCTCAATGACTATCGCCCAGTAGCACTCACCCCCATCCTGATGAAGTGCTTTGAACGGCTAGTCATGAAAAGCATCACATCTGTCCTCCCTGACTCCCTGGATCCCTTCCAATTTGCATACCGACCTAATCGCTCAACCGACGATGCCATCTCCTCTGCCCTTCACACAGCTCTCACACATCTGGACACGAAGGACTCCTATGTTAGAATGTTGTTCATCGACTTCAGCTCGGCATTTAACACCATCATCCCCCAACAGCTCATCCTTAAACTGGACAGTCTGGGGCTGAACACCTCAATGTGTAACTGGCTGCTAGACTTCCTGACCGGGAGACCACAGACAGTACGGATCGGGAGTAACACATCTAGCACCATCACATTGAACACAGGGGCCCCACAAGGATGTGTGCTGAGCCCCCTTCTATTCACCCTGCTAACACACGACTGCACACCATCGTACAGCTCCAACCACTTCATCAAGTTTGCGGACGACACAACAGTGGTAGGTCTCATCAGCAACAACGATGAGACGGACTACAGGAACGAGGTGAGCCGCCTGGCCTTGTGGTGCGGACACAACAATCTCACTCTCAACGTGGAGAAGACAAAGGAGATTGTTGTGGACTTCAGGAAGAGGGATGCCCAACATGCCCCTCTGACCATCAACAGCACCGCAGTGGAGAGAGTAGACAGCACCAAGTTCCTGGGAGTGCACGTCTCAAAGGACCTGTCCTGGAGCAGGAACACTGCAGCACTGGCAAAGAAGGCTCACCAGCGTCTCTACTTTCTCCGCAAGCTGAAAAGGGCTGGAGCTTCAACCCCCATCATGAGCACCTTCTACAGAGGTGCCATAGAAAGTGTCCTGACCAGCTGCATCACTGTGTGGTTTGGTGCATGTACTGCATCCTGCCGCAAGAGCCTCCAGCGCATTGTGAGAGCAGCTGAGAAGATCGTGGGCACCTCCTTGCCCTCACTGCAGGACTTACACAGCAAACGCCTCACTCGGAAAGCCCACCGCATGGCAGGTGATCCCACACACCCACTACACAGCTGCTTCAGACTGCTGCCATCAGGAAGGAGACTGAGGAGTCTCCAGGCTCGAACCAGCAGACTGAGAGACAGCTCTGTTCATCAGGCAGTCAGAATGCTAAACACTCTGCCTGCTCTGCCTCCCCTCCCATTTGAACTGCCTTAACACTAAAACTTTCTCACATATTATCACTCAACACAAAGTTTTTAACACTAGACTCTGTGTCACCAAACGGGTTTTCACTAAACTCTCGGTCATGTGCTCATACAGTTTGCACTACTTCTCATACTTGCACTAATGTCTGTATTACATCACTGCCTATAATCATAATACTGTTTACATTCTCTGTTTACATTTATTAATACTGTTTACTTTTATTACTACTGCTTACATGTAATTACTACTGTTTACATTTATTTACACTACTCTAATATCTACACCACTGCTGGTACATATACAGTGTGCTCTGAACGGTCTTATTTAGGGATGCCCAATGTGCCTTACTGCATATGCCACTTTTTGCCTCTACAACAACATCAACTACTACCTCATACATATACTGTGTACATTGACTCATACGCTGCTTTGCCACTTTGCAAATGTCAATGCTAGAAACCTTTAGTTTATTTTAGTTATACTTTTTATACTCTTTTTTTATACCACTATGCAAAAAAAACTCAGGACAGTGTTAGTTTTACTATTTTATGCTTATGTCTATTATTATATGTTTCAGTGTTTCAATGTTTAGATGTTTACTGTTGCACCGAGGGACTGAGAGAAACGCAATTTCGGTCCTGTGTATGTCCTGCACTGTACAAATTGCAGATCTGACAATAAAGTTGACTTTGACTTTGATGCTCTGTTCTGGGACCAGGGAAAAAATGTTCAGATGACACTGGGACCGGAAGCACGATCCATATCATGTGCCTATATTCAGGGCACAGGAAAGTAGCGCACAGGATGGTCCTCTTGTATTGAAGAGGAGCTGGTGCGCATGTCCAACTTTTAACGAGAGTCTATGGACAAAGATTCTTGCGACCCCAGGGCGGAAATACATAATCAATCAGAAACATTTTTGAAATAAACAACTTAACTCACTATTAACTATAAAATATTTAGCTTACATGACCAAAAATATATACATACTGTATATTTCAAAATATTTAATTTTATTATTTTATTATTTATAATTTATTTCTGCTGGCTTCAAGGTAATATGGTGAGTGATTTGAGTGGTGGGATGTTTCCTTAGCGCCCCTTATTGACCATCTGACACTGGGATGTGGAAGTAATGGGTAGATTTTGAGTCAAGGAAAGAAACCAAGAAGGACAGTTGATGGTGGATTTTGCCTAGAGAATGGAAATGGCTGTAGGTAATACCTATTTCCAAAAGAGGGATGAACATAGAGTGACCTATAAGAATGGAGGAAGGAGTACTGAGGTAGACTACATCCTGTGTAGAAAAGGAAACCTGAGGGAGATTGGGGTCTGTAAGGTTGTGACAGGGGAAAGCTTGGCCAGACAGCATCGGATGGTTGTGTGTAGAATGACTGTTGTTGTAAAGAAGAGAAAAGGGTAAAATTAGTGAAGACCAAATAATTGAAGCTAAAGAAGGAAGAATATTCTGAGGAACTCAGAGAGGAGCTGTTAAAGGCTCTGGGTGGTAAGAAAGAGCATCCAAATGACCGGGCTACTACACAAATAGTAATTAGAGACAGGTAGGAAGGTTACTTGGTGTGTCATCTGGACAGAGAATGGGTGAAAAGGAAACCTGGTGGTGGAATAGTGATGTGCAGGATGCTATTCTAAGAAAGAGGTTAGCCAAGAAGAAATATGACAGTGAGAGAACTGAAGAGAGGAGACAGGAATATAAAGAGACTGGACATGGAACAAAGAGGGTGGTGGCAAAGGCATAGCAGAAGGTGTATGATGAATTGTATGGAAGGCCTGATACTAAAGAAGGCAAGAAGGACTTGTACCAATTGGCAAGACAGAGGAATCAAAAATAAATTAAAAATAATAAAAATAATAAAAGCTGCAAGCATGCCCTCGCATTAGCATTTTGATTTTCATGGCGAGATGTCAAACTTTGACGTCTAGCCCCGCCCCTTCAGCATGCTCTGAAACTAACCATTTAGATAGCTTTTCATTTCCCATGTCTTTTGAACCAAATGACCAAGTTTGAAACCGATTGAACGAAATCCCCAGGACGAGTTCATTCAAATGCGGAGGCTGTAAACTGCCAAAAAGGTGTGAAATTTGGGATGGCGTTCCAAAATGGCCACCATCCTGTTTATCGTACAACATTGGTGCCAGGGGTTTTTCTGTGCATCTTGGGGAATTGTACAAGTGTACCAAATTTCATGCTTCTACGACAAACTAAGGCTAGGAGGATCATTTGAAAATTTCGAGGTGGCGCTCTTGAGCCGTTTCTGTTGCAATTTTTGCGACGCCCTTAAAGGATAACACCCACCATGTTTTCAAATTGCATCGCCATTAATATTTATTAGTTTATTTAAAAATAATACAGGAGCGTTTATTTATATTGTAGAGAAATAACGTTAAATGTGTTATTTCATGATTTATAGCCGATTTTAGCAGAAGCTCCGGGAAAAATCTGCTCCTCTCCATATATGGGCATTCATATCACTAAAGTAACCGCCTTGGAGTTATAGGCGGAGTTATAATAAGCATTCATCAACTTACATGACCGTTGCTCTGAGCGAGGAAAAAAAAAGCGAAGCATTTTTAAATATTCCCTAAATCTGCCTGTTGATTAATCCTGCTGTTGCTCACTGATGTCTATCATATTCTGAGCGAGCATCCACGTAGACATACTAGTTTAATTTGCTTGATCGCGACAAATTCATTAATTTCCGCATCAGCTTTTTATTCTCTCCCCCCGTGACCAGACAGGTCGGGAGTACAGAAAGGCAGCCGCGCAACGGAGCTCTGCGCGCGTGCTCCCCCATGCTCCCCCGTGCTCCCCGCAACAAGGCTGGGACAGAGCCGAGCCCTGAGTCGGCACAAATTCGGAACTTCAAAGGTGACCAGCGGAACGAGGAGCCAGGGAGAAGACGTGCGGCTCGCTCCTCTGGGCAGAGGAGTGAGAGCAGCAACAAGCCGCAGCGGTGTTATAAAATAAATAATAAATAAAAACAGAGCGCTGGTCCATCTGTACACACAAATGCACCAGGAAATATGCAGTTTTAACTCCCACTCTCATAAACCTCCATGGAAACTCACTCCTGCCTTCTGGGTGGAGACGTAACTGAAGTCACTTCACACTTCGGCACTCTTCGGCCGGGTTTCCGGATTCATTCGGGACTTTTTTTTTTTTTTTTTTACCCTCGCCTGGCCCAAATGCAAAAATGAAAATAGACATCATATTAAACTACAGTAATTGTCCAATATGGTGAATTGTTACTGTCATGGCGGGTGTTGTCCTTTAAAATACGTAAATTTTCAGCAGTCCTGATGCGTCCGCTAATTTGGTGTGTTTTGGAATATGTTAAGGTCCCCAAAGGGCCAATTCATTTGGCGAAAAAATTTCAGCTCAAGCCTGAAACACTACGACTACAATAGGCCTTTGCAGTGCTTCACTTCTCGGGCATGATAAAGACAGAGGGATCAGGCTGGAAAGGATGTACAGCAGATTAGGCTTGTTAAAGATAGGAATGGTAAAGTTCTAACAAGTGAGGAAAGTGTGACAGGGAGATGGAAGGAGTACGAAAGAGAAAGAAGAGTAGATGTCATGGAAATTGTGGACCAGGAAGTGGGAACGTTTAGCTAGGGTGAAGTCATGAAACCTCTGAAAATAATGAAGAAAGCGAAGGCAGTGGGACCTGATGACATACCAGTGGAAGTTTGGAAATGTCTTGGAGATATGGCAGTAAGGTTTTTTTTACTCAAATATTCAATAGCAAATTTGAGCATACCATACCATATCATACCAGCTTTATTTATAGAGCACTTTAAACACCCACACAACCAATGTGCTCTACACACAACAAAACAATCATACAGTTAGGTAATAAAAATGATTAAAATGATTAAAAGTCACATAATAAAAGTTGAGCAATCATACAGTCAGATAATACGTGATTAAAATAATTAAATGTCAACATCTCAGAAGGCCAGGGAGAAGAGATGGGTTTTAAGAGGAGATTTAAAAACAGACAAGGAAGAGGCCTGTCTGATGCTCAAGGGAAGGTCATTCCACAGTTTAGGAGCTGCCACAGCAAAAGCATGGTCTCCTCTGAGGTTGCACTTTGTCTTTGGGACACTCAGGAGAAGCTGATCACATGACCTGAGGGATCAAGATGGTGTGTATGGCTGCAGCAACTCGGACAGATAGGGTGGGACAAGTCCATTAAGCACTTTAAAAGCAAATAAAATAATTTTTAAATGAATCCTGGAATGTATGGGCAGCCAGTACAAGGAGGCTAAAACAGGAGAAATGTGGTCAAACTTTTGTGTGCCAGTTAAAATTTGTGCAGCAGCGTTCTGTACCCTCTGAAGCTGAGAGATACACGAATCACTGATTCCTATATAGAGTGCATTACAGTACCGTATTTTCTGGCCTATAAGTCGCAGTTAAAAAAAACAACTAATTTTCATGTCCTGCGATTTATGGAGCGAAGCGACATATTTATGGATTTTTTCCCCATATTTTTAGACCAATTTTTGGCTCAGATATGACAGTTTTCATTCATTCTGACGAAAAAAAAATGGAGCAGTACCACTTTAGGCCGCTAGGGGCAACAGTACCACTTTCGGCCGCTAGGGTCCACCGACCGTTCCCAGCTCATGTGTCCGAAAAAAGCCTCCTCTGCTCCGACTCACTCTGTCGCAGCCCGACCTCCAGAACTCTAGAGGTAGGTCTGAACTAGTGTTTGTTAGCAAAATAGCTCATGAACCACATAACAGATTTTGATGAAACTTACAGAAAGTAATCACTGGATCGATATTTACAACTGTTTAGCTGTAGGAAATGTTTGAGCTAAAATTCATTTTATTTATAATTTATTTTCACGACCGTTTGGAAGACGTCAAAGCAAAACAATTTAAATCCAGCAGATTTGACCATTTTGTGAATTTATTAAGGAAAGGTTAAGCTCAGAAACACTTTTGCTATAAAGTCAGCTAACAAATATATTTTTACAAGTGTTTATCTTGCTAACTTTTAAAGAAATGAAGCGGTCCCACCCACGCGCATGCACGTGGCGAAACTACTTTTTAAAATCCAGCAGATTTGACCATTACGTGAATTTATTAAGGAACGGTTAAGCTCAGAAACACTTTTGCTATATTGTCTGCTAACAAATAATTGTTTTTACCATGTTTATCTTGTTAAAGTCCTTCCGTGCATGCCCCTGTGGCCGCCATTTCTAGCAGGGCAAAACATCGACCCACATTTTGGGTTGTCAACTGTGACACGTAACATGCGTGACGCGTCAGCGGTGACGCATAATCAGGGGCGCCGTATGGGGGGTAAAAGTTGGTACGATTCCAGGGGCCCTTGACAAACAGGGGCCCTCAGATTGGCCTTTTTTATTTTTATTTTTTTCATGGTGTGGTTGGCCCCTGATAATAATACATTAATGGTAGTAGCTTTGTTTTTACTTGTTCTAACAGTAAAACTTAAATATTATCTTTCCCAGACCAAAAAGCAAACATCGTCATATTTA
The DNA here is from genome assembly GCA_038048925.1 of Garcialebias charrua. NCBI lineage: Eukaryota > Metazoa > Chordata > Actinopteri > Cyprinodontiformes > Rivulidae > Garcialebias > Garcialebias charrua. The sequence continues at coordinate 7,116 of JBBPBX010024506.1, forward strand.
ACAAACACCCCTCTGTATCTGCATGAAATGGTATGTTCCTTAGCTCACTTGACGCTGCTGTGCTGGTGTTACTTTGCAGTCAGAGGATGACAGAGTAACAACAAACATGCTGCCCAGAAAAATCGTAAAATCAGGCTGTCAAAATAGGAAAGAGAAATAAGAAAAGGAAGACAGACAAAGGAAAGGGTGTCGATTTGTAACAGTTTTTCCCCAAGAGAGGTGGGTAGATGTGCGTGATTCAACCTGTTCGCTTGCTTAGCCTCCATTTCACGATGGCATATTATGCCATCAGTTTGAGTGTGCAGTATGTTACCACTGATTTGAGAGCAGATATATAAACTAACAATAATTTGAAGCGTGTTTGCGTTCAGAACACATGCGCACGCCACGCTTGCTCGTAGTGTCTCTGACAGCAGCGGGGGCTCCTCGTTTTTTTTTTTTTTTGCTCCCTCCCTCTCTTCTCTGTCTGTCATCGCGGCTCTGAGCTCGCAACCCAAGTTATGAACTGCACGTCACCATCCAACAAAGGTTCCCCCGCAGAACAAGTGGGGTCCACAGAGTTTGGTCTGATCAGGCAGACGGAGGATCTTGGTCTTTTTCATTAAATTTACTGAACCAAGAGGCAGAATGACAAAATCTTAGATTTATTAACTCAACAAAAGATAATGAGATACACATGTTTTTATTTTGTAGACCAGATTAGAATATTTAGTTAAGCATACAAATATGTTTACTGTCCTTGTGTTTTAGGTAATGCCATTATGCAGTATTCCAGGTAGAAAAACAAGAAAAGTTTAACTTTTTTATTATTATTATTATTATAGGCAATATTTCTTAATTACATATAAGATATATTGTATTCCAGGTAGAAAAACAAGAAAAGTTTAACTTTTTTATTATTATTATTATTATAGGCAATATTTCTTAATTACATATAAGATATATTATTTGTTGGGTTTGATTCTATTTGTAGATATTCAAATTAATTTACTAGATAGTCCGTCTTCTTTACAGACATTTTGTTGTATTGCTTAGTAGAATTTGAATATCTACAAATAATACCAAAACCAACAAGTAATATAATTTAGAAATGTTGCCTAAAATGCACATTGACAATAAGCATATTTGTATGCTTAACTAAATATTCTTGGGCTACAAATGTTTAAGTTATATATTATATTTTGTTGATTTAATATATCTAAGATTTTGTCACTTCCGCCTCTTGGTCCAGTACTTTGATTTGCAAGACATGCTTTGATTGAATGAAAACAACCTGGCTGTGATTGGCTGGTGATGTGCTTCATTTACATGTAACTTGGGTTGAACATGCAGAGACAGAGCCACGTGCAAGCAGAGGGAGATGAGCAAGCGTGTGTGTGATTTGAATGCACATGCTTCAAATTATTGTTCATTTATATTGATATCTGCTGTTAAATCAGTGTTACTCAAGCTGGTGGCACAAATGTAACGAAATATTTCACCAGCATTTAATCAATGAAAGAAAATGTTTACCAAGATATTCATATATACATATAACTTATCCCTGTACTATTCACCACACTTAACAACAGATGAGTCAGAATCAGCAGCAACCCAAACTCCCAATATCAGTGGAGCTCCTCCTCCCTGTCCCTGTGAAAAAGGTGAGCAACACTGTTCATTGACATGTAAGGTAACTGCAGAGCATACATGGCAACCCCTTGGGACATTTACCTGTATACTGACTGTCAAAAATCCGTAATTGTAATTTTCACCAACAACTCTGTACAGTATTGGGGGTGTGGGGCTGTCTGCGGGGGAGATACAGCACAAACCAGGCAGAAAGGAGGTCGGGGAGAGAACTTATTTCTAATGGCAGAACGATTTGTAGAACAATTGGAGCACTATCATCACAAAATATGCACATATCACAGTTACTTCATTAGACAATAATATTAACAATAACATATAAAGACAGACTGGGTGTAGAGTTGAAGAATGTGTTCATTTAACTTTATTGGGTTGTTTTACATTTGAAACTGAGTTTTTTTTAAAGAAAATTTGTAAAACTGAAAAAAATCTGTGAGGTTGCTTTCTACACCTGTATACCTGCAAAATTAGGGAAAATCCATTTAAATTATGGACAATTTGACATGTATGGCAGTCTCTCTGGGGATTTTCCTCTCTCTTGCGCTTTCTACCATTACACAACAAAACTGAAATACTTATTGCAGGGGGGCCCAATTGGATTTTTTTTTCATGGGGCCCAATATTCCTGGCGGCCCCCCTGCGCATAATAGATGTGACTACACGGAGGTGCGACACGTTTATGGATTTTTTCACTTCATTGGACATAATTGGACTGATGCGACATATAGGGCGGAGTGACTTTTCAGCCGGAAAATACAGTAGTCCAGCCGAGTGGTCACAAAGGCGTGAACTACCATTCAAAATGCTGCTTAGAAAGAATTGGCTTCACCTTAGCAAGCTACAGATGGAAAAAACTAGTTTTTACAACTGTCCTGACGTGGTTGTCTAATTTTAGTCCAGCATCGACTTTGACCCCCAAGTTTGTAATAATAGGTCTGATATACTGAGCCAAGGAATCAACATTGACATTGGGAGTCTCAGTGGAGCTTCCAAAGACCATCACCTCAGTCTTTCCCTCATTAAACTTTAAAAAGTTCACAGCCATCCAGGCTTTGATGTCCTCAAGACATGAAAACAGAGGGGCCAGAGAGTTAAGAGTCCTTTTTCTGTAGCGGGACATACATCTGCGTATCATCCGCATAACAATGAAAGGAGATCCCATACTTTCTAAGAACAGAGCCAAGAGGGAGCAGGTACAGTGGGAAGGGGGGGGACTGAGCCCTGAGGAACCCCACACAAGAGAGGAGCAGAGGAGGACACGTGGTCACCAAGGCGGACACAGAAAGTACGCTCCGCTAAGTAGGACCTAAACCAGTCCAGTGCTGCACCGCGGACACCCCTTATTGCTTCAAATGACAAAGTAAGATGTTATGGTCCACGGTGTCAAAAGCAGATGATAAATCTAAAAGCAGGAGGACAACACAGTCACCAGAGTCCGTTGCTAAAAATATGTTGTTAAAAACCTTTAAAAGAGCAGATTCTGTACTGTGTAGAGCTTTAAAACTCAGACTGTAAAACCTCGAGAACGTTCTGTTCTTTCAAATATGCTGATAGCTAGTTGTACACCACCTTCTTGAGAATTTTTGAAATAAATGGCAGTTTGGTGATTGGCCTGTAGTTAGCAAGAACAGAGGGGTCCAGAGTGGGTTTCTTAATGAGAGGCTGGACAGCTGCATGTTTAAAATTTCCAGGGACCACACCAGAGGACAGACTGCTGTTCAGAATAATAATAACAATAATAATAATAAACTTTATTTGTATAGCACCTTCCTACAATGCCTTGCATTGACCAAGGTGCTTAACAGGATAAAAAGATGAATAAACTGGAACAATAAATCAATGAAAATAGAATAAGAAACAACAGCAATAAAAGAAGGCAATGGAAATAAAAAATGTTACATACTAAAATAACACTAAAATAACACAAGTAATAAAAGTTACACACTGAAAGCTTTTTTGAACAAGTGGAAATAAAAAGGCAATGGAAATAAAAAATGTTACATATTAAAATACCAAGGAAGAAGAAGAAGAGAAGAGCAAGAAGAGCAAGGACTGAAGGACCTACAGTGACAAAAACCTCTTTGAATAACCAAGGAGGAATAGCATCAATTTGTGAACCTGTTGGCTTCAAGTGACTGACCACCTCCTGCAGAGACGACAGAGTCACAGGTTCAAAGCTGTCAAAAACAGCTGAGCAGGGCACAGAGACTGAGGGGTCACGAGCAGAAGGTGAGATCCAGGGTCTGGTGGAATTGACTTTCTCAACAAAAAATTTAGAAAGTTTTCACATGTAGCAGGTGAGGATTAAACACAGTTTGTTTGTGGTGCATTGAGAACAGAACCAATAACTTTAAACAGAACATGAGGACTGTGACTGTTTGATACAATCACATTTGACAGGTATTTTCTTTTGGCATTTTTAACAGTTTTTTGATAGTGACGCCAGCAGTCCTTTAATATTTGAAATGACACCTGTAATTTGTTCACTTTCCATCTGCGCTGGGCTCTGCAGCGCTCGGCTCTGCAACACTCTCTCCTGGCTGCCCTGGTGTTGTCGTCCAACCATGGTTCACACTTGATTTTAGGAGATTTGATTTTTAACGGGCACACAGAATCCAGAACCGTTGTGCAGGTGGAGTGAAACCATGATCTGAGGGCCTCAGTGTTGTTGGTCTCTTGTCAGTTCTGATTAAAAGCAGATGAAAAGTGACCAGCAGTGGAAGAGTTCAGAACACGACAGAGTCAAGCTGCAGCGCAGGGTTTAGCTTTAGTGTAGGACAAGTTAAGGCCCCAATATACCTATGCGTGTGTTGCGCACCGGCAGCCCTTTTATACTCTGTGCAAGCGCAGCTCTCTGGAGTGCAGGCAACAGGACAAATTGAGGTAGCTGATTGGTCATTTGCTGACACGCGAGGCAGTTTATCAACGCGCGCGCGTAGGCGTAGTAAAATCTGACCTTGGCGCGTTCACGCCCGTGATCAAAGGCTTTTGCCGCGGCGCTCCCACGGCGCTCCCACGGCGCCGAGTGGCGTGAGGCAAAAGAAACAGGTATATTGGGGCCTTTAGTCTCAAATAAGATAGGCATGTGGTCTGAAAACATAGGGTCACTACTCACTACATTAAAAACAGGTAAACCACAAGATAAAACCAGGTCCAGAGTGTGTCCATGCTCATGTGTAGGACAAGTCACAGACTGCACAAGATTAAAAGAGTCAATGATGTTTAAAAAGGACTGTGCCATGGGTAAATCAGGACAACACACACGTGGGTATTAAAATCACCAAGAATGAAAACTCTGTCATATTTTGGCATAATTTCAGATGACCTGACTGAAAATTGTTGGATTGTATACTTGGGTTATTGAGCATGGACTTTGTTGGTTTTGAACCTGTTTGACATGACTGTCGACGAGGGAGAGGACTGGCACCAGGGGAGGGGGAATGCCAAAGAGACCATCTTAGCACCAACATAACTGTTTTTTTCCACTTTGGAGTAAGCTGTTGGGGGAAGAATCAGTTTTATGTTGTGTGTTTCCTTGACTGATGAAAGCCTTCTGGATGGAAGGTGAAACATTTTGGCACAAAAAAAGAAACTGTCCAGATGACCTGAATGAAAATTTTTGGATTATATACCTGGATTATTGAGCATGGACTTTATTAACTGAGACGCTGTGTACATAATTTTGTTCCACCTCATGTAGCACATGTGGTTAAATAACAATAAACCTACTTGAACTTGAACTTAAAGTTATTCCATAGGAAAATGTATTTTGTTTGGGTTGAAAAAAAGACACTTTATACCTAATTATTTTACTAATATTTTTGATGGTATATGCTAGGCTCCAATTTGATATTACTGCACAAATATTGGGGCAAAGATTGTCAAAATTTCATTTTATATAAATGAATGTTTCTTTAATATTATTATTCAACAAATGTAAAAATAAATATATAAAGGCTACCGGTAACTTTACTGCTGTGTGTTTAAAAGACACTTTCTGTTTCGTTTTGTTCACTCAGACTCTGGATGGCTTTGTGTTCGTTGTTGCTTCTGATGGCAAAATAATGTACATCTCAGAAACAGCATCAGTCCACCTTGGCTTATCCCAGGTAAGCCTTTCCCTCACCTCTTCAGGTTCCGCATGAGATACAGATCCCACTACCCCCCCCCCCACCCACACACCCACAAAAACACACACACGCACACACACACAAAACCTACTACAGGTATGTAGACCAATGGGAAGAAAATTAGTGTGTTTTTTTTATATCATTCTTAAGGATCTTTGTGTTAATTTTGATTTGTAGTTGGTGAGCACAGTGGCTCATGTCTTCACATCTTTAAAACATTAATGAGCACTGCTGTGTGTGCTGCAGGTGGAGCTAACAGGAAACAGTATATTTGAGTACATCCACCCATCAGATCATGAGGAGATGACAGCAGTGCTAAGTCTTACCCAGCCACCATTATATTTCTCTCCAGGTACCCAAAAGCTTAATTGCTTCAGCTGAACAATATATTTATCTTTTTACAGTTAGTGTACTTGTAAAATTGTACAAAATTGCCATACAAAAATTACCATAATTATTAGGATTTTTGGGGTTACATTTACTTAGCATTAATTTTAAAGATATTTGTACATGGATACATTAGTGCACTTTCAAAAAAAACACGAACAACAAAAAATGTTACTGAAATAACTTGAAACTGACAAAAGTAGTAAAAAAATAAATATTGAAAATCAACTCATGAAAATCAGTCATTCCTTTTGAATTTTTTTTTCTAACTATTTTAAAAAACAAACTATACAGATTTCTGCACCTGTCCACAGATGCTGGTGAAGATTCTCAGTCATCCAAGACATGATAAAATCAAAAAAATGTTCAATACAGAAACAACTGGACTTTATTTCTAACAGAAGACGTTTCGCTCTTCATCCGAGGGATCTATACCTATAGAAATGTGGAGGGCTTCTGTAACGAAGGCCTCTTCTTTCAAACTATTCCTCCATTCATTATTTAGTTTAGGTTAAACTAAAATAAAAAAATGAAATCTAGTTTGGTCTAAATGTCTGTTGTCTTTTAGACGAACGACGCAAGATTTGGTATTCCCTATAAATTTTGAAGTCTATGGCGAGACTCATCAAAATGAATAGATCTAGAATAGAAACGATCGAATCGGTCCTACCTAAATGATTGGGAGATCAGTGTAGATTATAGTACCTTAAGTAGTATTAATCTACAATGACTCATCAAAGATTGAGATCTTTAACAAAATGAACAGCATGTTGGCATAGTTAAATCCATTTAAGTCTTCAACTAACATTAATCAAAACCTCTTTTGGCTGGGAGTGTTCAAAAACAAAAACAACTTCAATAACAACAAAAGTAGCAATTAAGCAACTAAAAACAACGTTTCACTACGTCAAACTCACTCTGGTCGTCAGATTCCAACGTGTCACACACAAGAAAAACAGTTCTTAGCTTTATAACCGATGTCAATTAAATCCTGCAGATTTAAACGGTTGTTAAGGTTAGTTTTTGTTGTGGGTTTTATGCTTAGCGTTTCTAAGTTCTAGTTGGAACGGTTTCTTTTCGCAACTAGAATAGATTTAAACGGTTGTTAAGGTTAGTTTTTGTTGTGGGTTTTATGCTTAGCGTTTCTAAGTTCTAGTTGGAACGGTTTCTTTTCGCAACTAGTATAGTTTAAACTGTTTAGTTTATTTACTATCCTGTGCTTGGACGACCTTGTTTTCCCATGAAGTCTGTGAGTTTGCGAGATCTTTGTCGTTTGTGGGGTTATTGAAATCTTTGTCCTTGACATGGGCATGACCTAACATCACCCCCCTGTGGTCATGAGGGACCACGCGCACGGGTGTGGACGTCCGTCCATGGGCACGAGTTAGGATGCCTTTGTTTAGTTTAAGCTGTTTGCACAGTTTA
>JBBPBX010024506.1:20614-39615 GCA_038048925.1 Garcialebias charrua
CACTCTGTTTGTGTGTGGGGGTTTGGTCTTTAGGGTGGACCAACCTCTGTCTGAGAGTCCTGCTAGGTTTGAAATGTACTGGGATGTTGTGTTTGTTGAAAATCCTTCTGAAATTCTCTGAGACTCCAGCAACATAAGGAATGACAATGTTTTTCCGTCTGTTAGACTTTTTCTGTTCATTATTGTGTTTAACAGATTTCCTTGCTGACTTGACAAAAGCCCAGTTGGGATATCCACATGTTTGCAGAGATTTTTTGATGTGTTTCTGTTCCTTTTCCTTCCCTTCTGTCTTCGTGGGGATGTGTTCTGCCCGATGCTGTAAAGTTCTGATGACAGAAAGTTTGTGCTCCAGTGGATGGTGAGAGTCAAACAGGAGATATTGGTCTGTGTGGGTTGGTTTTCTGTAAACTTCAATGTTGAGACTGTCATCTCCCTCCATATGCACCAAACAGTCCAAAAAAGGCAGCTTATTGTCGTTAGCATCCTCTCTGGTGAACTTGATGTTGTTATCAACAGTTAATGTGTCTGGTAAACATGTGTGCATTCAATGTCACATACATTCTCACGTACACAAAACAATTTTAAAACAAGCTGCGTATCTAAAATGTCCTATATTTAGCTGAATCGCACTCGTACCCAATTTCAGGTTTTGACTAGATTTTCCTCACACATAAAAATTCTTGGTAAAATCAGTCTTAATGTTTTAAAACAAGTTACGCATCTAAAACGTCCTATTTTTAGCTGAACAGCACTCGGTTTCAGAATTGTAATGATATTACATTCAATATCAAGCACACAGATAGGAAAGAAAAAGAATCCCAAAGTAACACGTTTTAAATTCACTATTCCTTTTTTGGCTGGCTGAACCTCACTTTCATGCCCAATACAGTATAGCTATTGGAAAAAATCAGTTTCACTGTCTTCCAGGGTTTGACTTAAATTTAATTAGTCTCACTGTTTTTCAGGTTTTAAACTTGACCATTGCAGATGTTTCTAACCATTACTTACCAATATACATGTCATTGTTGATTTTTTAACTTTATTTACACAACCGAGGTCTGTCTGCTTGTTTTTTGTATATAATGTATATAGAAATCTGTCATATCCTGTTGGTTTTGAACTGTCAACATCTGTTTACTGTGATTGTAATTTTCTTTATTTTCTTTTGATAAGTGCAAATGCCTATTGCCAATGTGTCGTGTGCTGCTGACCACGTGACCAGGTCACCCTTGTAAAAGAGATCTCGATCTCAACGGGCTCTACCTGGTTAAATAAAGGTGATTGATTGATTGATTTAACTTAAATTTTCCTCACTTTTAAAAGTGTTTTTTTACTTATACAATTAAACTCTTGTACATATCATAGCTTTAACTTTAGAAAATATAAGTTTAACCTAAATTAGAAGGTCTTGGCTCAGCTTTTAACTAGTTCTGTCCTATTTTTCAAAGTTGAAGGAATTACTATTTATACTCACTGCTTTGTCAAGTGTGTGATGTTCGGTTGGATCTGTCAGCTGCCACGGTGGCACTTCATTTCAGGCCTATGCTGGCCTGGCAGGAAACGATCGATCCTCCAAATCTGTGAGATAGCCATGCATATGGACTTTCAGCTTGCCTTCATCAAAGGCCATCGTGGGCAGGTGTGAGGAAATCTGGGGTCTTCGGCACCAAGAAATGATGGGTTTTCAAACCAAACCCTGCAGCAACATCTCTACTTAATGGATCACACAAGAAACAAGAGTTAGTATTTCATTCAGAACTTTGCAAAGTGGGACTGCCTTCAGGCGGAGAACAAGTCCACCTTGCAAATGGCCGTCTCAGCCTTTTATTCACTTGGTGGGTTGGCAGTTTACAAGGAAAATAAGTTCAGACAGTTTTCACCAGTGGTGTCAAAAGTATTCACATTCATTACTCAAGTAGAAGTATAGATACTGGGATTTAAAATTACTTCTGTAGAAGTAGAAGTATCAACTCTAGCTTTTTACTCAAGTAAAAGTAAAAAAGTACTGGTTTCAAAACTACTTAAAAGTATAAAAGTAAAAGTAGCGTAAGAAAAAGCAACAACAAAGACAAATGCTTAGGCTGCACCACACATACTATTGTATACAACCCCACCTCCCCCACAAAAATCATTTTTTAGACTAGATTATATTATATTGTTAATGTTGAAAAACTAGGGGTGCACTAAGCTACCTGTCTTAACTGCATATATGCCCATTGAAAATATGAATATGAATTCATTTGGATACGTGTTTTTGAATTATAAAAATATGTATAAACAAATTATTACACAATTAACCATTTATTTTTAGTGCAAATAGAATTGCCAGAAACAAACATCTTTTGAAAATTATGTATCTTTCTTAAACAGACCTCTGTCCTGCTTAATAACTTAAAACAGAATTATGTATCTTTCTTAAACAGACCTCTGTCCTGCTTAATAACTTAATGCTGAGGACAAAGGATACAATAGCTGGATGTTGGAGAGGTCAGCTGCCTGAAGAACTTGCATCCACTTCTCTGCTGTTCCCTGGGACTGCCACCTTTCTTTCTCCTGAGGTGAGGTGGTGAGGTGGTCTATCAGGCTGTTTGCAGTCACACATTCCTCATACAGCTCATCCATAGACATGTTCAGCCTGCCAAAAGGTGTTAAAGTTCATTAGTGACACATAGCCTAGGTTATGTAGTGATAAATAAATGGAAAAACGTGTATTGTTTATATTTATAATTTAGCATTGTATTTAAACTACATTTTGAAATGTATTTATTAATTTACCTATATGAACTGTGTTTTTTTAAAGATGGACAAGGTTGTATGTTTGCATAGTGTAAAGTAAATTCACAATTATGTATTTATTTGTACGTGTCAATTGTACACTTTTGTTTATAACTATCAATAATTAAACATGGTTCACCACTACACTGGAAATTATTGAATTTTTACCTGCCAACCAGGTGAAGACTCAGTGATCTTCTCCACTTCCTCAAAGGATATTTTTCCAGATGGCAGTTTTTTTTTTTTTTACATACCATATCTGCCTCTGGTGTTGCCCGGTGCAGAACAAATTGGTCAAGGGTTCTCCTGGTTTTGTTGTCTTTCACGTTTATATTTATTATACAACATTAGTATGTTACTAGGTCACTAGAAGTCAGTAATCAACTGATAAAAAAAACAAAAACTTTCAGCTTACCTCATTAGGCATGTAACGAGATCTCGTTGTACGAGATCTCGCGATATTAAACTCCCGCGATATCTCTCGTTGAGAGGTAACGTTGTCTCGCGAGACGCTAATGCTAGCGCTAGCAGAGCCCCTAACAAGTCAGCGTCACGGACAGCATGGCTTCGCCGGATGAAGTTGCTATAGAAGACGCCCCAACTACTGATGGAGGGTCCCGGTCCCGCAGACGCTTCTACATTGATGGAGGGTCCCGGAGCTGCCGACGCTGCCCCGGATGTAAAGACACACGCGTGTGACCGGTGTTGCCAGATAGAGTCCCACCCACCCAAAGCACTCTTTACCCGCAAAAGTCAGAAGGAAAATCGCGGTGAACCGCCCAATCTGGCAACACTGGTGAGTGACGACGGCTGCTGATGCGGATATTTATTTATATATTTGGAAAGTCCTGCGTGAATATCTATATTCTACAAAAAAAAACGGCAAAATGAAAGAAAAGTAACGAGGCTATTTTTAAAAAGTAAGGAGTAGAAAGTACCAGTAATTGCGTGAAAATGTAAGAAGTAGAAGTATAAAGTAGGCCGAAAAATAATTACTTTACTAAAGTATAGATAACTAAAATTTGTACTTAAGTAAAGTAACGAAGTATTTATACTTCGTTACTTGACACCTCTGGTTTTCACACAATAGCTCTGGTCAGTTTTGGCCAAGTCAGGAACAACAAGTTTTGAAACAAAAGAAAACATTCTTTTGGTGCTTTTGAAACAAAGGAAACATTATTTTGGTGCTTCTGTTTTCAGTAAACAAGTATTGTGTAAGACAAATATTTCTCAGAGAGTGAACAGATACTTGTTTCATGTTATAAGTTTTTAGATGATAAACATTAAAATACCCTAACAGCTCCTACCTTACATTTTTCTGCATTTTGCTAGCATGTTCTGCTTTTTTGATTGCGCCCATATGGAAAAGATATATAAAAACCATATAAAAAACAAGTAACCTTATATCATCCTAAGTGCATGTTTTGTATATTGCACAACATATAAGGCTTATATGATACATATAAGGCATATATGATTTACTCCTGAAAGTGGCACCTTTTGCATAGATTTCATACAATATAATAAAATGAATTTTTACAAGAAACATATAAAAACTATGTATGTTGAATATAAAAACTATGTATGTTGAATATAAAAACTATGTAAGTTGAATATAAAAACTATGTATGTTGAATACATGGAACTAATATGTAAACTTATATTTCACATATATGTTTCATATGTTTCTCTTTTTTAATTTTATACAATAACTTTGTAAAACACTTATACTTTACATATATGAAGAAATACAATTACATATAAGTCTTTTGTATTGAAAGTACTTTTTTTTAAAGGAAATTGATGTTGTCTTTAATTTTTTTTGTTAATGGCTACCAACAAAAAGTATTTATAAAAAACTTATATGAGTATGAACCATTACATATATATTTATATGCATAAATGACATGTCAGCTTATGAGAATTGCACAACATTAAAAAATTACCTATTCTTATGGTTTCATGCAGTTACCATCAAATTTACATAATAAACACGAGTCACTTTAGAAATTGACAAAATTTTATTTGAACTTATAATGGTAACATGGTAACTAACATGGTAAACGGGATGAAAAAATTAAGCCTTTTAAATAGCTAAAAACTGTCAACACTTCACACTAACAAATTCACAGAACAATGTATTTAATCTCAATTAGACATTTTTACTTTTAGCGCGAAGCTCTGTGATCTTTCCATTGATCGTGCTTCCAATGCTGGAGGGCTGTGTCCCAGGCCACCGCTCAAGAGTTGCACCTACGTATGAACACAAAAGGGACATGGAAAAAGAATATCAGTACAATTGTTAATTTGAAAGAAACCAAGAAAAATCAACATTAGAAGGTTATTTACATCAAGGTGTGGGGGTTAAAACATTTTATATCACTCTATATGTCTACTAAGAAATACCCTGATGCATGCTCAATAATCCAGGTAGAAAAATCTAAAAAAGCTAAGTCTGGTCCTCTGGACATTCAAAAAATAAAACAAAGCAAAAAAAAATAAAAAATGTAGAAACGTTTCGTCTTTCGTCCGAAAGACTTCCTCAGTCTGAGTTGCTGTATTCAGCTCAGTCTTATAAATAGCACCCTCTCACAGTGGATCAGCCAACTGGTTGAGGACGAAAGACGAAACGTTTCTACTATTTTTTGGTGCTTTGTTTTGTTTTATTTTTTGAATGTCCAGAGGACTAGACTTAGCTTTTTTTTAGATCTACTAAGAAATCCATTTCATAAAGTCAAGGCCCAGGTATAGCTCGGCGTTCGGCCGTACGGAGCTCGACGCAGTTCGAGTGCGAGGCACAAGCGTAGCCCCGCAGGACACGAACGCGCAAAGCTCAAATTTTACGACTGCGTAAGCGTGGCGCGTTGTCGCACAATAAACTGCCCGGCGCCGGACTGTTTTGGATGTGACACAAATGTATTAAATTCCTCTTCTTCGTCCCTGATCTGGACTTTTCTTTTGTTTTTTTGCCAAAAGTCAAGTAATCGCTTCCTCCTCCGCTGACTCCATGACTGAAATGATGAGGAAATGAATGAATTTGTCATGAGCGAATTAAACTCAGGTCCTACGTAGCTGCGCGAGGTTCTGCAGATTTCCTGGTGTGCTATGGGTTGCAGGACTAGCGCTCCCTGTTTATTTATTTTTTATAACCTTTTAATAAGCTATAAACACAAAACACTGTTGCGCTGAAGCAGCCGGCTCGCCTTTTTTTTCTCCCCCGACCTGTCAATCAATTCAATAGGCGTGTCAGTAAATGATCAATCAGCGAATGTTTCTGCGCTGTGGCTTCTCAAATTACGTCAAGAATTTGGAGCGAAAACGCGAGAATGAACGCGAGAAAGAACGCAGAGCTGTGCCAGTGAACGCGCGCGAAGGGAATGGCGTTTGGCCGAAAGCAGAGCTATACCTGGGCCTTAATGAACCAGACACCGTACACCAAACTGTTAATGTGTACTGTAGTCACACTCTGACACAATAAAAGTCTGAAAACTTACTGTAGATAGCATCCAGTTTTTTTGTCCAGAGGTAGACGAGCATCTCCTCTGCCTCGTTTCCCCACTCGAAGATTGCTGACCAGCAGAGTCTCCGTAGGAAAGACTGCTGGGAGCAGATGCCTCACAAAAACTGTAGCCGTGTTTGCATCGGTAGCATAGGCCCAAGCCAGTTTCTTGACTGTCACTCCAGTCCCAGGATGGATCTCCACCTGTTTAATGGAGACATGCAAAAGGTGCATTTAGGATACTGTATAGTGATGAATGTTTTTATTCATTCTTTATTAACCAATCACCTTAGATGACAGGGTATCCCTTGTTGATGGAATGACCGACTCGCATGGGGAGCTTGAGGGTGTAGGTCTGGAGAGGAACGGCAGTGAATCTGCAGATGATGGACCAGGCCTGGACTGCAGAGAACTTTGAGGTGGCAGTTGTGGTGTGTTCAGTTCTGAACTGTACCTCTTAGGATGTTCAGCTAGATTAATTACAGTCTTCATAGACTTTAGGAGTTCAGGCAGATCTGTACCAATTAGATAAAAAAATATTGTTCTTTATTACAAAGTCCAGTTTTGTAAAAACAATTTAAATTATTTGAATTTTATTGACCAAGACCATGGTCTTGAGCCGGAAAAGGGTAGCATGCCCTCTCCGGGTCGGGGAGGAGGTCCTGCCCCAAGTGGAGGAGTTTAAGTATCTCGGGATCTTGTTCACGAATGAGGGAAAACTGGAGCGTGAGATCGATAGGCGGATAGGTGCAGCGTCCGCAGTGAAGCGGGCGCTGTACCGGTCTGTCGTGGTGAAGAGAGAGCTGAGTCAAAAGGCAAAGCTCTCAATTTACCGATCGATCTACGTTCCCACCCTCATCTATGGTCATGAGCTTTGGGTTATGACCGAAAGAACAAGATCTCGGATACAAGCGGCTGAAATGAGTTTTCTCCGCAGGGTGGCTGGACTCTCCCTTAGAGATAGGGTGAGAAGCTCAGTCATCCGGGAGGGACTCGGAGTAGAGCCGCTGCTTCTCCACATCGAGAGGAGCCAGTTGAGGTGGCTCGGGCATCTGGTTAGGATGCCTCCTGGACGCCTCCCTGGTGAGGTGTTCCGGGCATGTCCCACCGGGAGGAGACCCAGAGGAAGACCCAGGACGCGCTGGAGGGACTATGTTTCTCGGCTGGCCTGGGAACGCCTTGGGATTCCCCCGGAGGAACTGCTCCAAGTGGCTGGGGAGAGGGAAGTCTGGGCCTCCCTACTTAGGCTGCTACCCCCGCGACCCGACCCCGGATAAGCGGAAGAAGATGGATGGATGGATGGATGGATGGAATTTTATTGACTGTGTAATTGTTAAATGAGTGAAGTGATACCTTGAATAACCAACTCCCTCAGTTTAGCATTCTTGTCTTTCAGTTCCTGGATCTGCCGCTTTAATTCAATCACTGTCTGACTTTCCTCATGTTGAAGGTCTGAAGGCGGAGTATCACTGTACATGGCGAGGAATTCCTCTGCAGGGTCCTTCCCAGTGAGAGCTTTTGGCTTCTGTGTACGCAATGATAAAGAGAGAACTGTCAGTATATTTGTATGATACCGAACTCTAAATAGATAAAAGAAAATTGATGTCACCTTGGCTTGAGTCAGAATCTGAGTCTCATCTGTATCCGAGCAGTCAGAATTGTGTTGGTATTTTAGAGGGCGGACAGATACCCTCTTGGTCAGCTCTAAAGGACTGGATGGGTGGAGCAATAAAAAAATAAAAAACAAACTCAAAAGGTGACCTCGTAAGTACTCACTAGCTTTGTTCAGTAGTTCTGTGGAGGCGTTGGATAGTTTGGCAGCTGGACACCTACACAGGTGATTTAAAGAAAAATAAGCATGCCCATTTTTAATAAAAGGGCTTACTAAAAAGGTCATTACTTTTGAAAGCGGAATGAAAAAAGTCGACAGAAAACCATCACCTCTGACACGCTCTTCTTCATCAGAAGATGTTAATCCTACAAAAATTGTTCACAAACTTTGATGGGAAAAAAGTTTTAGGCCCAATTTTTGTCAGCAGATTACTGTACATATGTATAAATCACTTGAGAATGACAAACATACCTTAAAAAAAAACTCTGGAGCTACTTTTTAAGTGCGACTCCTTTGGGATTTAGTCACCATTTCCTGGCCCTCCTCATCCTCCTCTGCCTGACTAGTCGGGTTGTAATTCTCACACTCACAACGTTTGGCTTGAGTGAGGAGAGAGAAAAAAAACAATTTCAACAATATTTGGATTAAGATATACATTTCATTTTAAATGTATCAAAACTTACCAGAAGTACTTTTTATCTTTATTAATGGGATGTCATCCAGTCACCCCCAGGGTTAATTTTATCCCTCATTGCCTGTTTGGTTTTTGTGGCACTCATCTTATTTGGCCAATAGCCTATATGCCACGGACTTCCGTTCCAGCACTTCCGCATTCATGACCCATAGGGCGCACTTCCGGTTTGCAGTCAACACGGTGTTAGCGATGGCGTTCTTCACGAGATCTCTGTAGGACTTGCCGACAGTCACTGTTAATAATGTCTACAGAATAATTCAGACCTTCTCTAAAGCGCCCACATCTAAGAAGGATAAAGGATTTAAGCTTTGTGTCCAACTACATAAATAAATATGAAGGTAAGTCGGTATTTGTTTTCAGTTCACCAAACTGCCTCGTAGGCTAACACAGCTAACATAGTTAGCCTTGCTAATCTGTTGAGTAAACGTGTTTTGTCTGTACAATGTTTTCTTATTAACACAAATGTTAGTTTCAAACAAGGAGGCAGGAGAAGTCAGTTAGGGCTGAGTGTTTACAGTCCATGAGGAAGAGAGCCAGAAGCCCCACTGTTTGAGTCAAAGCCACCTGACAGTTCAGTTTCAAACAAGGAGGCAGGAGATTTAGAGCAGATTTAGAAACAAAAGTTATTTTAATTCAAGTTTGTTTACAAAAGTTGAGCTGAAGTCAAACCTGTTAAATCACTGTTTGTAGCAGGCCTTAATAAGAGATGTTTTCTTTCACTGCACAGGACACGGCAGGTGTTGGTGATGATGAGGGAACCCCTGGTCCAGCCTAGATGTTTGTGAGACGTGGGAAGACACCACCGCTACAGCTCAAACATGAGGGAAGCAGTGAGGAGCTGAGATTGGACCCAAACACCAAATACAAACAAGTTGTTCCACTGAGGCACTGTAATCTTTACTTCCGCTCTCGGCAAAGCAAGTCGCATATCTTTTTGCTCCTACCCTCCCTAAGTTTTCCTCCTCCCTGCTTGCTTTTTGTCTCGTCTGTGACTCTTCAGCGCTCACTCGAACCAATTTGCGATGGATTTAATAAATTGGGCTGTTTCATCTATAGATAAGATTTTTTCCACGAAGCGGACCGGGCCAGGAGAAGCGGTCTGCCCCTCTGACACGCACGCTGTCGGATACATGATGGACTCGTGGGGACAGTGGCAACCCATGTGTTTGACCGTCTTGTCTGTCGAAGACGTGGAAGATTTGTGGATTATTGGGATATTGGTGGCAGCTGCTCTGTTTTTTGGCGTAAGCGGAGCTGTCTGCTACTGGAAGCTCAGGAAGGCTTCGGCGGCTATCGGCGCGCTGGCCAAACTTCCTGATCAGCAAGATTCTCTGATCCGGGCTGTGAGCTCCTCATCCCAGCTGTTGTACGAACTGAATCGCACGATGGGAGCGGCGGTAGACCACCGCGGACCTGCGGTGCGCTTTGGAACTCGTTTACAGCCGCCCGGCCTCAATCAGGGCACAGATGGGGGTTCGTAGTTCGGAACCTCATATGATTCGGCGACTTTGGACCTGAACAGCACCTGGACTTGGAAGGCTGCAGTCAAAAAGAACACTGTGGCCTGGATTGAAGATAAACAAAAGACCTATCTAATCTGGTTTCCGCACGACCTTGAAAAAAGAAGAAGGCTGTCTGCTGGAAACTATTCTCCTGGAGTGAAGCTGAGAGACCTTGCTGACCCCCCCCCCCCCAGAGATCTCTGTGGGTGCGCTCGGAGGCGCCGAGCTGAGACAACTGCTGAACTGTGCTATCTGAATGTTGCTCACAGACTCTTTGATCTCCTTGCATGTCGTCAAAACTGCAACAATGTCTTGTCTGGTTGTGCTTATTGCTGATAGAGTTTTTGGGACTTTATCATAGAGTGTCTTAAGGCAATCTTTGATAGATTCTTTTTTTGAATATCACAAATGATACCTATTGTGTTTTTCCTTTTTCCATATCTGTTTGACCTTCATCCGGAGACGGATGAGAGCGGCCGCGCAGAAGAACATGTCATGTGTTTGAATATGCTGCAGCTTTACATTCTCTCCCTCTTCTGGACGACTGTGTATACATCATCACGTTGTATTGGTTAACTGGTGCAATGTTAATAAAAATCTCTTGTATCTTGTATCTTGTAATCTGACTGATTACATGTTTTTAAATCTCCAAAAGCAGTTGAGGAAGCTGGGAGTTATTCAGAAGATGTAATAATAATAATAATATAATTTAAACAGTGTTTAAATATTGTGCCTCATTTAGCTTGACTCATACGTTTTGTACAGTAATGTAACATCATCATCAAATTTCTTTTTAATAAAATGGCTAAAAGTCTTAAACCAAAATACAGTACACATTTTTTTGGGGTGATAATACATCAATGAAGACAAAAGTCAGAATGTTTTGAACATTTTATTTTCTTATAAGTAGTAAATAGTGTGACTGTAGTGTCAGGGTAGTCCTTGAAGTCTGCAGGTAGATTTTTATGTATCTGCTCTTCAGGTAGAGCCGAGTACTGTCAATAAAAAGTTGCTGTGAAAATCCGGCTGACCGTGGACTGATGGACACCGTACGGGTCAGCAAGGTCCCGTTGCTTTGATCCAAGGTCAAGGTCATTTAAGAACAGGAAGAACTCAACGGGCTGCAGGGTATGGGTTGACGGGGTGGTGTGGTTAAATAATCAATAAATAACACTGAACAACTGGTAATAACTAATAATTAAATCTCAATGTCACTACTTGTGCAATAACCTGTCACACAACCTGTGTAATGTTGATTATGTGCATACATATATATGCACATAAAGTTTTAAATATATATATATATATATATATATATATATATATATATATATATATATATATATATACAGGTAGTCCCCGAATTACNTTGCTGTGAAAATCCGTCTGACCGTGGACTGATGGACACCGTACGGGTCAGCAAGGTCCCGTTGCTTTGATCCAAGGTCAAGGTCATTTAAGAACAGGAAGAACTCAACGGGCTGCAGGGTATGAGTTGACGGGGTGGTGTGGTTAAATAATCAATAAATAACACTGAACAACTGGTAATAACTAATAATTAAATCTCAATGTCACTACAGTACTTGTGCAATAACCTGTCACACAACCTGTGTAATGTTGATTATGTGCATACATATATATGCACATAAAGTTTTAAATATATATATATATATATATATATATATATACATATATATATATATATATATATATACAGGTAGTCCCCGATTTACGAGCGCTCTGATCTGCGAGGTTCCAGACTTACGAGCTGCACATTTTTGGAAAAAACGAAAAAAATACTGAGTTTTCATGTGTTTTTTCACTACAGTTAGCTAGTTAAGCATATAAACACACGTTTCCGATCATTTTTATGCACTCAAAAGTAGTTTTTAGATGAAAATAGAGTGTTTTTAGGCGCGCTAGCGAAAACCGTTCCAATTTACGAGCGGATTTCCGGATTTACGAGAGAAATGGCGGCCGTTCCAAATTACGAGATTTCCGGTTTACGAGCGCCTCGTTGTAACGGATCTCGCTCGTAAATCGGGGACTACCTGTATATATATATATATATATATATATATATATATATATATATATATATTATACATATAATTATATATTATATATACTGTATGTGTATATATTATATATATATATATATATATATATATATATATATATTTAAAACTTTATGTGCATGTTAGCTTATATTACTAGCTTGAAATACTTGCAGTAGTTAATTCAAATTCATCCTGCTGCATTGTTATATCCGTCTCTCTTCAGGACTTTGTGAATATTATAATTACTTTTTCACTGTGCATGCTTTTAGTATACGTACAGTAGTTTGTTCTTTGATTTTTAGCAAGTCAAATCTGCTCTTCTCATCCTGAGCACTTCATTGTACTGTTAACTCTGTGTTAACCTGTATAAGACAAATAAACACAAGTTGAACTTGATGGGGAGTTCCTCTCAGTTCTTGGTGAACACCGACCATGAATGGCAGAGCAGAGCAGTCATGGGCCAGAAACACATCAGGAGGTCAGATGATGCAAACCTGAAAAAAAAACAAGTGTTCATATTTACCTACAAGTAAAAAACCAAACGGAGAACTCTTTATGAGAGTTATGCTTTAAAATAAATTAATTACATCTCAGGAAATTAAATGTTTAATTGGAGTGAAACAGTTCTGGTTTCATATTAAAGGAAACAGCAGAGAATATTTCAGAGGTGTAACAGCTCTGAAGTTACTAAGAGTTTACAAACATATTTACAGATTAGAAAACATATGTTAAAATCTGAATATTATTTTAAAAGTATGTAGTTACAAACTTTTATTAAATCACTCATCATGACTCCAACATTAAATCTACAAGTGCAGGGTGTGGAGTCGAGTGATAATCGTGTTTCTTACTGAGCTGCAGCTGCTGTGTTCTCCTCCTCCTCGCTGTCCTCTCTGCTTCTCTCCCAAAGCCCCGGTCATGGAAGTGGAAGGGATCATTATTCCACTCGAACAATGCAGGTACAGCTCCTTTTTAACCACTGTTTGATGCTGGCTCTTGAATATTCTGAGGTTTAAAACGCCGGCTACAACCGAGTGTTAGCTTTAAGGCTAACTCGGTTAGCCACGAACTCTGGCATTAAAATATAAAAAACTAAGCGCTCTATTGTACCTGCTATTCACTGGACACAACGGCACACAACAAATCTCTCTTGTTGTACCAGTAGCTCGCAGATAATTTACCTTTTGTGTCTTTTACATGGTCTAGTTCTAGAAGCTACCGCTAACAACAACAGTAGTAGATGAGAGCCGGAAGTGAAGCTTATCGGTCATATTTTAACGGAAGTACGTCACCACTACCCGTGGCACATAGCCTATTACCACACTTCACTAGTATTGGCCAGAATTGGACACCACTACTTTTGAAAAGTGGGACATCATCAATGTTTACAGTAATCTGCACATCATTGCTGACGTAAATAACGACAGATCCCCTTCTCTAGGTCATAGTACAGTACATGTACTGCCCGCCACATTTAGGCTCCGTGGTGTTACACTGTGGTGTAGTAGTGTATGGCAATCCACAGGCAATATGTGTCCTTGCTTTCTTAATATGGCCAATAAACCATTAAGTGCTCTGTGTGTCAATGTGTGTTCTAAGGCCCATTACTGTACTGTAATGTAGTTCACTTCGCCTATCCTAACACAGTACCCTACATAAATATCAAAAAACACATACAGGACATTTAGAGACAATTACAGTAAATCA
Source organism: Garcialebias charrua (assembly GCA_038048925.1). Classification (NCBI taxonomy): domain Eukaryota; kingdom Metazoa; phylum Chordata; class Actinopteri; order Cyprinodontiformes; family Rivulidae; genus Garcialebias; species Garcialebias charrua. The sequence continues at coordinate 34,464 of JBBPBX010024506.1, forward strand.
AAAAATAAAATTTCTTACTTTGAGCTGGTCAAGCCTGTCTCCGTCCTTTTAGCATGTTAGCTCCAGTCCTTGCACGTCCGACCTCTGCAACTTTGTGCTGCTCCACGCGGTCCAAACTGTTTACAAGAAGGACTGTTAGCATGTTAACTCCATACATAATGAAGGGGAAAAGAGTGAATAACTTACTGCGCCGTTTCTCCATCCAAAATGCCGCGCATCGTTAGCATTTTAGCTCTGCAATTTGCTGCGCCCGTTAGCGTTAGCATGTTAGCTCGTTGCTACTCAGGTCAGGTCCGGCTCGCACGCTGTCTGCTGCTTCACGCAGTCAACAGCGTCTTTTTCATTCGCCCATCTGTCCCTCAGCACAACCGCCGTTCATCTACATCTCATGTATCCATGCGCAGGAACCTCTGAGCGGACACAAGATTTGACTATCGAAGCCGAGGCAAACCGAAGGTAGCCAAAACATGGCGGCACTACCGAAAACTGACTGCTGCCGGAAACTGTGGGAAACTGCCGCAAACCCTATCTGGGTGTCCAAACATAACAAAATAGAATTTTGACACACCTAAAACAATTAAAAGTCAAATTAAATTTACACATGAGTTTGTAATAATTGCAGAGATGTACTGTATAAGGTTAGGGACCTATTGAATGACAAAGCATTGTATCTGTTGTATAACACCATCATTGTTCCACATTTAATTTATTGCATTAATGTTTGGGGAAAAGCATGTAAAACTATTACAAAACCTATTTTTATTTTACAGAAAAGAGCCATAAGGATTATTGCAAGAAAAATTACTGTCATCCATCTAGTATATTATTTTTTCAGTTGAAATTACTGAAGTTCCATGATTTAGTAGATTACCATATTTTAATGATGATGTATAAAGCTCATAACAATGCACTACCCTTAAATATTCAGACACATTTTGTTAAAAGCGCAAGCTGTTACAACCTAAAGGGAACTGATGTATTTGTAAAGACACAATACAGAACTAGTTTGAAGGGACGTTCTACCTCAGTCCAGGGAATTGGATTGTGGAATGGCTTAGAGTGTGATATAAAAAAAGCAATGTGTTTGTGTTTAAAAAAATGATAAAGAGTGAATTGTTGAAGAAATATGTATGAAGTAGTTCAATATGTAATATCTCGAAATTTGAAAATTGAGATGAGTTATTCATTTTTTCATTGTTACTTATATATAACTATTGTTTGAAATGATTTTTTTTCTAAAAAGGGGCAGACATAATAAGATATTTTCTTCTTCTGCCACCTTTCATTTTATATTTTCTTTTTTATACAAGAAACATGTGTTTGTTGTATGTTCTATTTTTATAAAATGAATAAATAAATGAAACTGAACTGACTGTCGAAGCCGAGGCAAACCGAAGCTAGCCAAAACATGGCGGCACTACCGAAAACTGACTGCTGCCGGAAACTGTGGGAAACTGCCGGAAACCCTATCTGGGTGTCCAAACATAACAAAATAGAATTTTGACACACCTAAAACAATTAAAAGTAAAAGTAAATTTACACATGAGTTTGTAATAATTGCAGAGATGTGAACATGTATGATTTGGAAATGTAATTATCAATACAGAGGTCTAGTGGTGACAGAACAAGCAGCTTCATTGATCACGTTGACTATCCACATGTAACACATTTACTATGTAAAAATTAATTTGAACTCAAGGTGGTGTGAAACATGAATAAAGTTTAGATTTTTTACTATTATTTTTTTTTATTTGAGGTAAGTTTGTGTGTGCTTTTACTGGTAATGTATACCCATAGTAATTCACAGCCCAGGTCCAGGTTGAGAAATGCTTTTAAGACAATAAAAGTGCACTGTGTACTCAAGACCAGGTTTATTGTTGTGTTTATTTATATTGTATATTTATTAGGGCTTGAGGAAGTGCTAAATAATCCATAGTTATACCTTTGGCGTCTCCCTACAACACACGTTTTCTATAGGGGAAAGGAAGCTGCAGTGACCACAGGTGCACCTGTTGAAAGAGTTTATTTTTGCTTTATAATTTGGATACATATGTCTTACTTGAGATAGTTTAACATTAACAAATATGACAATTGTTACTGCTTTGAACATTAGCCTATGTTGCTAATATCAATTTACCACTCAGGAGGAGGTGAAAAGTCCTCCACCTAGCATGTCACGAGGTGTGGCCAGGACCGTGACATGCAGCTAGCATGTTGCATACATTATGCTAATGCTAGCTGCATGTCACAGTCCTGGCCACACCTCCTCGCTCTAACCCCCATATACCGGTAAGTTTAATAGTACATTTTCCTACTAAGGGAAACTAATATGTGAAATTACTGTCATATATTGTTCTTATAAGTATACAAATTATACATGTTTCATTTTATACAAATTTACTAAGGATCTTATACCTGGTTTCAATGCATTATACGAAAAATATAAGTTTCAAACAAAACATATAAAAACTTTATAAAATTTATATATATCTTTTCCGTATGGGCGTTCCACTTCTTTTGACCGTATGCTAACTTTTCTTGCCTTTTTCTGGTGTTTCACTAATTAGGCACTGAACTAGCTCTGTTTTTTCTTATGTTTTACTACTTCTAGCTCCAAGCTAGCTTTCCCCTAATATTTTGCTAGTTCTCTCTTATACCTAGCATTTTTCTGCTTTTTGCTAGCATTCCACTACTTTTGGCCCATAGCTAGCCTTTTAGTATTTTTTGCTAGCATTACACAACGTCTAAGATTAAGCTAGTTTTTTTTCTTGCTTTTCATTAGTGTTTTGTTACTTCTGGTTCAAAGCTAGTATTTATCTGCTTTTTGCTAGCATTTGCTACTTCTGTCTCTAAGCTATATTTTTCTTGCTGTTTTGCTAGTGTTAGCAAATAGATACTGAACACTGACCCCAGTAATCCACCTCTTTCCCGAGAAGCCCATGTAGGCTGCCATGACAGTTCGGTCCCGCGCCCTCCCGGTAGTGTACTTCCGGCTGAAGTCTTACCAGTGTGCTTTGCTGTGAAAAACAAGCCGGGACACCAGTTTATTTCCTCTTGTTTTTTTTATTTTTGGGTTGTTTCTTGCTGGGTTAGAGGCTGTTACAGCCAGGTATACGTTTGAGCAAAGTGCTGTTGTAAACGTGAAGGATTTATCTCCATCGAAGGAGCTGACAGCAGCTCGTTCCTGCTGTTGAAGACGTCGCGCTCCGATCAACTTTACTTCGGTAAACAAAATATTCTATATAAATCATTTTGTGAAACCATGTCAGAACAATATCGGAGTATAACCGTCTGTTTAGTAGCTGTTTTTTTTTTTTCATGATTTAGCGTCTATCCTGCTGTGGTTAGCTTAGCATGTAGCTACTTTACATGCTAACTTCCAGACGGTAACACTCACAACCAATGTCTGGTTCTGGTCCTTGTTGAGCCTGGACTTTTTTTGGCTGTGTGTTGTTTTAGTTAAACTGTTATTTAGCTGGTTAGATATGATTGTGACAGTTTACACATCTTTTTTCCCAAGACAGACCGGGTCAACAATGACTAGGCCTCAAAACCTGACCCGTCATTAAACCAGAGTTATTAAAGCACATTTAAAATAATGATGTGAATTAAATAGGAGAAAAGTGCACATGAAGCTACATTTGTACTAAAATGTCAGTAAATAAAGCATTTACTTAACAAATCTGTCATTAAATAATATAACTATGTTATATTTATATTTAATTAGATTATTTAATGACAGATCTGTTAAGTAAATGATTTTTTTACTCACATTTTAGTACAAATAATGTACTGTACACACTGTTTATGACAAGACAAGTTTTCTTTTTCTACTTTACAGAAGGGTGAAGGGATGAGATCCATCCAGAGATAAGATCCTACATTAAGTAAATGATTTTTTACTCACATTTTAGTACAAATACTGTACAGTACTGTACAAACTATTCTGGTGCTTTGTTGGTGTCTTGTCTGTGTTGACATGGTGAAACAACTGACATTAGACAAAAACACAGAGAGCACCCACACTCCGTACAGCAAATTGGAGAAATCCCAGTCAGCCTACATCTGTCAAAACTCCAAAGCCCCATGTGTACACAGAGCTACTGCCAGCCATATCAGGCATCTGTGTTACTTCATTGATTTAGTGTGTGTGTGAGCAAGATACTTCTGAGGTAAGAGTGTGAGTCAGCATAAGAGGTTACAGATGCTAACTGTATGTGAACACTAAAGCAAGAAAAGAGGGAAAGAGCAAATGTGTGTCAATGTGTGTTTTTGCACAGACAAGGTTTGAGAGTGATGATAATATTGGATTAAACTAACTGTAGCAACAAGGCCATCGTATGTCTGAACCTTCTGCTCTTTCAGTCTGGGAATAAAGGTAGAGCAAACACAAAGCATAGAAAATTATTTACAGCTCAGGAGTTTACATTCACTCATCATGGGTATGAATGGCATAATAATTCTGAAATTGTATGGATTTACTCAAACCAAAATTTGAACTGGTAGAATTGTCACAGTGAACAGAGGTGAGTGGACCCAATTATGTATTCTTATTCAAGAAGCATCAATTGGTTAAAAAAAGCACATATGTCGAATCTTCGAAATCACCTTCCGCCCATATCAGTACGAGACCAGCTGCAAGCCTTACGCCAAAAATACACTACAAGCGTTGCAGCTCCGCCCCGCTCCGGTCCGACCTCCGCAGCAAATACGCACCCATTATAATCAATGACAGAATTTACACTGGCTCCGCACGGCGGCGGCGAGCAGCGGAGAGCGGACGGCAGTCCGTCAAAATTAGAAATTTTTCTATTTCTGCCGGACGCCGGAGCTGTGCCGGAGTCAACTTTTGAAGATTACGTCGCACCAACAGGAAAAGGAACGAGCACAACTTCCGTATTTACAAAATAAAATCACCACGGGCGGACTAATCCTAGCTCTATACGGATTTATTTGTACAAAAATGCTGTCAAACTATCATTTATGACTACGCCTACAAACGCAATACAAGAAATAAAAAGAAATACAAGAAATAAATAAAGTATTTTATTCTGAAATGTAATACATCACTTCCTGTTGCTCAAACCATGTCCTGTAGCTCATTTACGAGAGAATATCAAGGCAGCAGTCTCTACTGTTGTTCTCCTTCTTC
>JBBPBX010024507.1:3537-21575 GCA_038048925.1 Garcialebias charrua
TTCTTTTTGTCACACCAACAAACAAATGCTAATATCAAACAAAGATAACTTGAGTAAACGCACTAAGCTGTTTGACAAACATGATTTCATTTTGTTTAAGGAAAAAGTTATCAAAACAAACCTGGCTTTGTGTGCAAAAGTAATTACTTGTTAAAACATAAATTAAGTTTATTTTTTGGAGAAAGCTGAGTTCAGCTTCACTTGAGACACCCAGACTTGATTACTGCCCGATCTGTAGAACCACAAAACTACTGAAATTGAGCCGTTATGCACAAATGAAGAAAACATGGAGCAGTGGTAGGTGTCGCAACAATTGTATGTGAAGGGGATGTGTCCCTCACACATTTAAAAATATTTATTTGGAACCCCCCTCCACACACACACACGCACACACACACACACACACGCACACACACACACACACACACACACACATATATATACAGGTGGTCCCCGACTTACGAAGCCCTCGACTTACGAAGTTCCGACTTTACGAAGTTATCATAATTAATAAAATTATGAATTTATTTTTTTGTGTGTTTTAAATGTTCTTAATTTCATGTGTACAGCACTTTGTTGCAGCTGTGGTTGTTTTAAATGGCTTTAAAATTTATTAAAATTATTATTTTTATTATTTTAAACCCGAATTACATCACTTCCGGGGTTTTTTCCGCTGGTCTCCAGTCGCGTGGTTTTTAGCTTCTGTTAGCTCGCGCTTGTACTGAAATGGTGGCGAGAGTCTGCTGCGGGCGGCCAGAGCTCCATTCGTGTCTGCCTGGCAGCCTCAGATGTTGGATGAACACCAAGGTGACATCAAAAAAAGGCATTCAATACAGAACAACTGGACTTTATTTGTAACAGAAGATGTTTCGCTTCCCATCCGGGGAGCTTTATCAAGGTGCTTTCGCACCCTGAACTTTGAATGGGTCACAGGCACGTGTTAACCCAAGTATGTGTGTGTGTTAGCTTCCAATTTACATATGTTGGTGCGTGTCAGTGGATCAGCCTGTATAACGTCGCTCGCTCTCACAGTCTCCTCATTGAATTGATAAAGCTCTCCGGATGGGAAGCGAAACGTCTTCTGTTACAAATAAAGTCCAGTTGTTCTGTATTGAATGCCTTTTTTGATTTATCATGTCCTGGACGACTGAGAATCTTCACCAACCAAGGAGACATGTTGAAACGTGGATAACAGCGGTGCAGCCTTTTTGAAGGGACGGACACCAAGCTAACTGGGCTAAAATGCCTTTTGGAGGGACGACACCTTGAGCTAACGGGGGCTAATGCTAAAGCGGACGCAACTCGCGTGGCGGCGAGAGCCTGCTGCTGCTGGGAGCTCCATCCGAGTCTGCCTGGCAGCCTCAGATGTTGGATGAACACCGAGGTGACATGTTAAAACGTGGAAAAATAGCCGTGCAGCCTTTTGGAGGGACACACCGAGTTAACGGGTGCTAAAATGCTGACGCTACCCCCGCTAACCCCACCAGAGACATGGACTGACTGAGACCAGCTCACAGTAAGAAATTGTATTTTTAAATTAAATTAATATAGCCTACAGGATGTCTCTAAATACAGTACAGGTATGTGTTTATGTTTATGTTTATTAAATTTGTTCATTTGTTTTACAAAAGAAACAATACAAGACAATCCAATAAATGATAATGTACAAAATATATAAAAAAAATGAAAGGTAGCAGAAAGAAGAATAAATCTTATTATATCTGCCCCTTTTTTCCAACAATCAGATTAAACAATAATAATCTTCAACCAACAGTACAAAATGACTAACTCTTTCTAATTTTCTAACTAATACAATACACATTACGCTATTTCATTTTTTTTTAACACATTCGTTTTGATCATTTTCTTAAATGTAAACATTGACTTGGCATTTTTAACTACATTCTCCAAGCCATTCCATAATCTAATTCCCTGGATTGAGGTAGAACGTCCCTTCAAACTAGTTCTGAATTGTGGTTTTACAAACAACTCTGTCCCCTTAAGATTATAACAACTTTGTCTTTTAACAAAATGCATTTGGATATTTAAAGGTAATGCATTATTTTGAGCCCTATACATAACTGATAAAATATTATAGTCTACCAAATCATGGAACTTCAATAACTTCAGTTGATAAAATAATGTACTTGATGGATGACGGTAATGTTTTCTAGTGATAATTCTTACAGCTCTTTTCTGTAATACAAAAATAGGCTTTGTGATTGTTTTACACGCTTTCCCCCAAACATCAATACAATAGATTAAGTGTGGAACAATGATTGTGTTATACAACAAATATGTTTATGTTTATGTTTATTAAATTTGTTCATTTTTTTACAAAAGAAACAATACAAGACAATCTCATAAATGATATTGTACAAATATAAAAAAATGAAAGGTAGCAGAAAGAAGAATAAATCTTATTATATCTGCCCCTTACTTCCAACAATCAGATTAAACAACAATAATCAACCATGTAAACAATAATAATCTTCAACCAACTTTTTTCCAACAATCAGATTAAACAATAATAATCTTCAACCAACAGTACAAAATGACTAACTCTTTTCTAATTTTCTAACTAATATTTTCTAACTAATACTAATTTTCTAACTAATACTAATACAATACACATTACGCTATTTCACATATATTTTTTTAACACATTTGTTTTGATCATTTTCTTAAATGTAAACATTGACTTGGCATTTTTAACTACATTCTCCAAGCCATTCCATAATCTAATTCCCTGGATTGAGGTAGAACGTCCCTTCAAACTAGTTCTGAATTGTGGTTTTACAAACATCTCTGTCCCCTTAAGATTATAACAACTTTGTCTTTTAACAAAATGCATTTGGATATTTAAAGGTAATGCATTATTTTGAGCCCTATACATAACTGATAAAATATTATAGTCTACCAAATCATGGAACTTCAATAACTTCAGTTGATAAAATAATGTACTTGATGGATGACGGTAATGCTTTCTAGTGATAATTCTTACAGCTCTTTTCTGTAATACAAAAATAGGCTTTGTGATTGTTTTACACGCTTTCCCCCAAACATCAATACAATAGATTAAGTGTGGAACAATGATTGTGTTATACAACAAATACAGAGCTTTATCATTCAATAGGTCTCTGACTTTGTACAGTACTGCAATCGATTTAGCTATTTTTATTCTTACAGAATTTATGTGTTGTTTCCATGTCAGTTTGTCATCAATGATAACACCCAAAAACTTCACCTCACTCACTCTACAAATCTCAACATCCTCAATTTTGAGTGGAACATCAACAGTTTTCTTTTTATTACCGAATATCATGTAATTAGTTTTTTCTAGATTTAATGATAATTTATTTATTTTAAACCAAGTTTGTATCTTGACAAATTCCGTCTTTATCAATTTCAACATTTGTTCTATATCTTCACCTAAACAGAAAAAAGTGGTATCATCAGCAAAAAGTACACATTTAAGGAGTCCTGACACATTTACCAAGTCATTCACATATAAAATAAAAAGCTTTGGTCCAAGTACAGAGCCTTGGGGAACTCCACATGTGATATTACAGAGGTCAGATCTTACATCATTTATTTGTACAAATTGTTTCCTATCTTTTAAGTAGCTAGATACCCACTGTAATGCTGGTCCTCTAATACCATATTTGTTCAGTTTTTCAGGAGAATGGTGTGATCAATAGTATCGAATGCTTTTTTTAAATCAACAAAAATACTGATACAATATTGTTTTTGATCGACAGCAGTAGTTATTTGTTCCATTAATTCCATGAGAGCCATTGATGTAGAGTTTTTTGATCTAAACCCATACTGACTGTTGCTTAGAATATTTTGTTTATCTATAAATTGATCTAGTCTGTTTACAAATAGTTTTTCAAGAATTTTTGAAAACTGTGGTAACAAGGATATAGGTCTATAATTGTTGAATACACATTTATCACCATTTTTAAAAAGAGGAACGACCTTAGCTACTTTCATATTATCTGGAAATATTCCTGTTGAAAATGATAAGTTACATATGTATGTGAACGGCTCAATAACATGGCTCATTATGTCCTTCACAAACATCATATCCATGTCCACCCAGTCTTTAGATCTCTTGTCTGTAAGATGTTTTACTACATTCATTATTTCCTCTTTGTTAGTTCCATTTAGAAAAATACTATTTGCACAACCTGTAATTGAGTGGATCGCATTTTTATCTACTTTTGGTATTTTAGCTGCAAGGCTTGATCCAACATTCACAAAATATTGATTAAATCCATTAACAATTTCATTTTCATCATGAATTTCATCGTTGTCTTTTACAAAATATTTTGAAATACCAGTTTTTGCTTTATGATTCTTCAGGACACTATTCATTACTCGCCATGTTGCTTTCATATCACCATTACTTTTATCTAATAATTTACTATAATATTCTTTCTTATGTTTCCTTATAATCCCTACTAATTTATTTTTATACTTTTTATATTTTTCTTCAGCGCTCTGACTTCGCAATTTCAAGAAACATGAATACAAATAATTCTTTTTTTACAAGCATTTCTCAACCCTTTTGTCATCCATGGTTGATCAACCGTATTTCTCTTTGTGTAATTTGTTTGCACACAATTCTTTTCATACAGAGCTTCCAAGATATTCATAAACTCATCATATGCTCTGTTCGCATCATCAACATACACTTCATTCCAGTCTTGTTTATCTAGATCCTCTTTTAATTTTTCCAAAACTTTTTTTGACGTGTTTATGATCTTTTTCTTCGTTGTAACTGCTTTTGTGATGCTTTGATCATTTTTATAGATTGTGAAAACTGGTAAATGATCACTTAAGTCGGTCGTTAAGATACCACCTATCACGTCCCCATTTGTTATATTTGTGAAAATATTATCAATTATTGTGGCACTATGAGTTGTAATTCTTGTTGGCTTTGATATCAATGGATACTAGGGATGCACCGATAAATCGGCCGGCCGATCGATCGGCTCCGATTTCCTTAATTTGGGGAGATCGGTGATCGGCCGATCTTTAAATGAGAAGCCGATTTTATCTACCGATTTTATCTGCCTCAGCAAAGGTTGGAAAATCCTGAAAATTTAGGGTGCATTTTGACCTTTTAACACCTGAAAATCGGTATTGGCCAAAATCGGAATCGGCAGGTCAGACTTTCTAAAAATCGGTAATCGGTGATCGGCCAGAAAATTGAAATCGGTGCACCCCTAATGGATACATATTTAAACTGTACATTGAGTTTATAAATGTGCTTATGTTATTTGAATCTGTTTTATTTCCCATATCAATGTTAAAGTCTCCACACAAAAAAACATTTTTATTAAAACTCTTCTCCATTAGCTCCAAGATTTTATCCGTGAATATTTCTATATTTGCTCCTGGTGATCTATATACACAACTTATTATTATGTTTTTATCGTTTTTGTTTATTATTTCTATTGTTATCATTTCCATAATATTATCAACTATTATTGACATTTCACTATTTAATTTACATTTTATTTCATTATTGACAAATAGAGCGACTCCACCACCTCTTTTATTATTTCTGTTCATATGATATAATTCATACCCCTCGATGTGAATATTACTTGTGTTATCATCATTGAGCCATGTCTCTGACAGCGCTATTATCGTAAAAGTTCTATTTAACTGTTTTAAGTAATCTGTTATTTTGGATATGTTTGCATTTATACTTCTGCTATTAAAGTGAATAATAGAGAGAACTCCATTTGATATATTGATGTCATTAAACTGCTCTTCATTATAATATTCGCTATCTTTTATTACAGGAAAAAAATTGCATCAATCACATTTTCAACATTATATATTTTAGGTTCTGAGTCTTCGTATGTTGTCATGTTCTAATGTATTTGTTCATTTCACTGTATATTTTATCCATTTTGAGTGTGAGTTGTTTCATTGATTTGTAATTTTTCATCTCCTGAGTTCATCCAGATCCTTCAGCTCTTTTATCATTTTAGGCTGAGACCCTTCCTTTGTTTTGATAAAGATGTATCCATTTCTTGTCCATGTTGATGCTATTTTGTTCTGTTTTTTTAACAACCTTGCTTCATGTGCAATGTTTCCATTTTTTTTGGTTAGATGTTCATTTATGTAAACGTTTGATCCCCGCAGATTTTTTTTTGCTTGCATAACATAGTTTTTTAACTTCCTGCTAATGAACTTGACGACTACTGACGGTTTGAATCTTGGTGATTTACTAGGCAGGGTGTGACAGAACGAAATGTCCCCATAGTCTATGTCAATGTTCATGTCCTGTAAAAAAGTAACACTGTAAACCCAAATTAGTAATCATTACTAAAGCAGAATGTGGAAAGCGATTGCGAGGGGATCTCCAGTTGTTACAAAAACAAAACAAATCAAGCTCTGTTTACATAAAGTCTTGTGTCCAAGATAATCTTGTACTAAAAAAACTCAAGTTTTTAAAACCATTGTTTACGAGTAATTAACTCAACCATTAATCATATATATCAGTAATCATTACCCATGATGATCAGTATTTGTTTCTCATGTTTATCAGTATTCATTTCTCATCTTTTTTAGTTAGAAATACTAAATGTAAATAATAATAATCAATTAGATTTTTTAACATTACACAATAATTGTCTGTATACTACCTGTTGTTTCTTACACAAAAAATGACAATTTAATTTATTTTTCACAAATTTATTGCAAAAATAGTGCAATAGTAACATTTTAAACATGTAAATCTGAGTTTAAACTTTAGTACAAAACTAAATCTGAGTAAAGTGCTAAGTCAATACAATTCTGCATTTAAGCCTTTACAAAAAAGGATTTTCAAACGTTTTACCAAATTAACCATTTTACTTTGATAGGTGAAATTAAGAATTAGGGATGTCCCGATCAGGTTTTTCTGGCCCCGAGTCCGAGTCCGAGTCCTTTAATTTTAGGAATTGGCCGATACCGAGTCCCGATCCGATACTTCTAAAATACATTTTTAAAATGAAGGGGAAAAAAAAGAAACAGATCCAGATGTCCCTTCATTTTTATTTTATTTACCTTAACATTTAACAGAGTACTTCTGTGAGGTAGATTGAACAATCAAGTAATAAGATTTAAAATAAAATTCTTCACATTGAAGTTTAGTGCAACAGTATAAATGTCTAATTTAAAATAAGCAGCTCAACTTAAAATACCATAACATGACCTCAACCTGACCAGAACCTGGCCCAGAACCTGAGCAGAACCAGAACCTGAGCAGAACCAGAACCTGTGCAGAACCAGAACCTGTGCAGAACCAGAACCTGAGCAGAACCAGAACCTGAGCAGAACCAGAACCTGTGCAGAACCAGAACCTGAGCAGAACCAGAACCTGAGCAGAACCAGAACCTGTGCAGAACCAGAACCTGAGCAGAACCAGAACCTGAGCAGAACCAGAACCTGAGCAGAACCAGAACTTGTGCAGAACCAGAACCTGTGCAGAACCTGAGCAGAACCAGAACCTGAGCAGAACCAGAACCTGAGCAGAACCAGAACCTGTGCAGAACCAGAACCTGAGCAGAACCAGAACCTGAGCAGAACCAGAACCTGTGCAGAACCAGAACCTGTGCAGAACCAGAACCTGAGCAGAACCAGAACCTGAGCAGAACCAGAACCTGAGCAGAACCAGAACCTGAGCAGAACCAGAACCTGTGCAGAACCAGAACCTGTGCAGAACCAGAACCGTTGGTTACGTACCGTAACCCCAGATTCTACGAGTATAGCGGAGCCCTTTAGCTCCTATTGGAAACCTCCCTCGCGCGTCAGCGCCTACTGAAAACCTTTTAGTCCACGCCCACCTACCGGATGGGCCCACCCCTCGGTCGGTAAAACCCCTCGACCGAGGTGAACCATCCTCCAAAAATAGCTAATTCATTCAGCCATTTTGGATGCAGAGTGGCTCGATAGCTAAAGGGCTCCGCTATACTCGTAGAATCTGGGGTTACGGTACGTAACCAACGTTCTAACGTCGTATAGCGTAGCCCTTTAGCTCCTATTGGAATAAAGGGCGAAGCAGGAAATAGTCCATGCCACGCTGGATCCAACCAACGCGGAGCACCTGCCCACCTAATCCCAATAAGCCTGTCCTCCCTCAATGAATGAGGGAGGTCCGGTGGTGGGCTGGAGGAAGGCCCGTAGGCCTTTAATCAACCTCCAGATGTGCCCTGCTGCAGAACAGCGGGCCAAAACATCGAAAAACGAAATGTTTTATTTGTTGATGTTTTTTTTTTTTTTTTACATTGCCGGCGAGAGGGTCACTCTCAGGCTGCAAAAGACCCCCACAAAAAAGGGGGTAAGAATCGAACTGCCACAAGAACTATGTACAGCAGGCAGTTAGAACATCAGGAGGTGAACTCCTACTACTTATCCAGGACTCCCAGGACTGAATGAGTCATAGAAAAAGTAGAAACATCCCGTAAATAAAAACGGGTGAAAGAACAGGGCGAGCCCCAAGCTGCGGCCTGACAGATGTCGCTGACCGACATCCCACCATGCAGAGCTGTGGACGACGCAATCGCTCGCGTCGAATGAGCTCGCAGGGATGCAGGAGGCTCCTTCCCTGCAGCTTTGTAAGCCTCCGTTATGGCCTCACAAAGCCAGTGGGAGAGGCGCTGAGAGGACAGAGCCCGACCCGCTGAGTTGTCCCTATAATGGACAAACAGATTTTGAGAAAGGCGCACCCCCTCTGTGCGAGCCATATAACATCTAAGAGCCCTAACTGGGCACAGCAGATGTGACCTAACCTCCTCCTCCGATGAATGGGGAGGGAGATGGAACCCGCTCAGAGTTATTGTCCGTGACTTGAAACTGCTGGTGATCGACTTTGGGATAAAAGCCGGGTTAGGCCTCAAAGTTGCTGCGCTGCCATCAGGTTTAATTTGTAAACAAGAGGGAGCCACAGAAAGAGCACAGAGGTCACTGACCCTCTTTGCAGACGTGAGCGCCAACAGAAGAGCAGTTTTTAGTATAAATAAATGTTGATATATGTGATTTTTTTCTTCTTACATGGAGCACAGTAAATGTACAACACACTGTGTGTATCTGTTCACTCCTTTACTATTTTGGGTTTGAAGTCGTGTTTGACAGCGTTTGTAAGTTCTTCTGCGTACTCTGCATATCGCCCAGTCATCTGCAAACAGCAAAACAGTTACAGAATAAATCAACATGTGTTGTCTACCAAACAGCCATGTAGTCACAGAACAGTTATACACACAGCCTGGTGAGGATTCACTTAGTTTACCTTAAAAGTCCATTTGTCACTGACTTGTCTGTTCAGGTTCAGATCCATTTCGACCACCAGCAGTCCATCACGGGTCCTGGACAGCCCGGGGGTTCGACTGCCATCAGGAGCAGCCACGTAACTGGACCCATAGAAGTGGCCGAAGTCATGGTGAGCTGCAAGAAACAGGACTCTGGTGTATTACAAACTATGACTTGAAGGACTGGAACATTCAGAAGATATTTTGAAGAGTTTCAACGCAGCTGTGAGCCACAAACCCAACACAAAAACAGTTTCTTCCATAAAACCCAACGCGTGACCTTAATTTGCATATATTGGTTCGTCATTTCCCAAATACGGAAGCTTTGTAAATTCGGGCGTTTTAAAACTCTTTTATAAGGTCTCTGCTTTTGATTGACACCAATTTTGACCAACTGAGTGAAACTTTTCAGTCGCTAGAGCCAATCAAATCACCGACAGTGACGAAATAAAAATCACCCAACGCCTACTTTCCCCACGTGGGGCTTTGGCCAATCAAATGAGACGCTGATTCTGACGCGACAGACGTGTAGCCAATGAAAATCCCGTTGTGTAGACATGTGACATGACAGGTTTTGAGTTACAGGGAACTTTGAAACTTACTGCGTAACTGATTCATTCAGCGTGCGTTTTCTGTGCGTAACAGGGTGAAGTCTTCGCTATTGACTTTACGCATGCTTTTTCGGACTTTTTTCACTGTTTCGCCATGGATAAATGCCATGGAAAAATGAAATACACCGCAGGACAGGCTCTGGAACTGAATTTACAAGGAGAGATAGTGATTTTTCGGACGAAGGTATGTCGGATTTCCTTGTGTATGTGTGTGTGTGTGTGTGTGTGTGGGGGGGGGGTCATGAATAAGGACCCCATGTGGAGCTGTGTGGGGAATGTTCTATTGTGTGTTATCTGGGGTGTTGGGTCATGAATAAGGACCCAGTTGGACCTGTGTGGGAATGTTCTCTTGTGATTTATGCAGGTAGTCCCTGACTTACGAGCGCCCTGACATGTTACAGTTATTTCAATCAGCTTGAGAGTAAATATAGGAATGGAACAGGGTTCCCCTTGATGTAAGCTTTCAATAGAGCCCTCACTGAAGTCACACTGAAGTATGTTGAAGTATTCAGAAGTTACAGACTTTTGAAGTTGGCATATACAGGTGTTATCCATTTTGGCACAGTTTGGATAGCTTTGGGTAGCTTTGAGGTCCGCCTGAACATGCACATAAAAAACAGGCACAAAATCCTCAATTTTTATGCTATTGACTTCAAATTTGAGCCTGTCATAGTAAAGACTTCACTCTTTAGGCTCATATCAATTTCCAGTCCATATCTTCTTGTGTCAGTCTGCAGGTGCTTGACAAATATAACCCTTTTCAGGCGAGGCAAAAAAAAAAGCTCGATTTCTGTGTGTTCTCACTTAAAGACCGTGTAAAGTGAATTTCAACATTTTCTTCAATAAACATTATAAATGTCATAATTGTAATCTTGTAAATGAGTAAAAAGTCTCAAAATTGTAGCTCAATTAATTTTGGAGTTATAGAGCAAACTGTGTATAAACATATTTCTGTTTCAGGATTTTTTAGGCGTGTTTTAAATGTGACCGCGTTTCGTCACGCGGTCCTCATTAGTATAGCCCCACCCCCTGCAGCTCCAGCCGTATAAATTCGCCTCGGTGGAGCCGTTCACTCGCGAATCGCAGATAGCATCAGATAGCAATAGCATAGATATTTTGTTCATTGTTAGCTAGCTAATCAATTATGCCTCGTTCGTGCATCTTCCCTGGATGTCGCAATGGTCAGGGCACCCGTACAAATCATAACATGTTTTTATACCGCGTGGTTTTATACCGAGTATCTGTAATGCCTGGATAGGTCAATGGATAAAGCGCTTGCCTTCCGTCCCAAACCCCACGGGTTCAAATCCCGCATGGTACAACTCTTTTTTTTTATTTTTATTCATTCCAGATTAAAAACACACAAGAAAACTATTTACAAAAACAGCGTAACTCTTGGAAAAAGTAGCTGCTGTTACAGACAGAACTCGGATAAAAACAGAGCAGGTTTACTGGATCTCTGCTGTCTGCCTCTCCACAGTCAGCTCAGGGCAGGGGCAGGACACGAGCGCAGCTGCGCTGAAACCACGCCCACGCACTGACACGCCCCCAGCGTTCCAGGGCAAGGCAAAATCATGTTTTTTCATGATTTTTGAGACTTAATTTTATAAGGTAAACAATGTTTTTAATCAGTCAGATTTAAATGGGTGATTAATAACACATATTTATGCCATGTGACAAACTAAAAACACACATTTAATTTCACTTTACACGGTCTTTAAATAAATACAAAATAATAACAGATACAACAAATTTGACTGCTGAAACAAAAAATTCAAAGTGTTATCTTTACAAAGACACCAAGATTTTGCTTGTACTCCAAACAGTTCAAGAACAGCTTCTAATTTAATTTGGGTATTTTTTTTTAGGCGTTTTTTGCATTTTTGAGGCGATTGTTAACAGGTTTTAGTTAAAAGTGGCCCACAAGTTTAGTCTAACGTCAACATTCATTTATTTATTTATTCATTTATTTTAAGGAGATATGATGAGGTAAAATGGCTTGTCACTTCCAGTTTCCATCCATCCATCCATCCATCCATCTTCTTCCGCTTATCCGGGGTCGGGTCGCGGGGGTAGCAGCCTAAGTAGGGAGGCCCAGACTTCCCTCTCCCCAGCCACTTGGAGCAGCTCCTCCGGGGGAATCCCAAGGCGTTCCCAGGCCAGCCGAGAAACATAGTCCCTCCAGCGCGTCCTGGGTCTTCCTCTGGGTCTCCTCCCGGTGGGACATGCCCGGAACACCTCACCAGGGAGGCGTCCAGGAGGCATCCTAACCAGATGCCCGAGCCACCTCAACTGGCTCCTCTCGATGTGGAGAAGCAGCGGCTCTACTCCGAGTCCCTCCCGGATGACTGAGCTTCTCACCCTATCTCTAAGGGAGAGTCCAGCCACCCTGCGGAGAAAACTCATTTCAGCCGCTTGTATCCGAGATCTTGTTCTTTCGGTCATAACCCAAAGCTCATGACCATAGATGAGGGTGGGAACGTAGATCGATCGGTAAATTGAGAGCTTTGCCTTTTGACTCAGCTCTCTCTTCACCACGACAGACCGGTACAGCGCCCGCTTCACTGCGGACGCTGCACCTATCCGCCTATCGATCTCACGCTCCAGTTTTCCCTCATTCGTGAACAAGATCCCGAGATACTTAAACTCCTCCACTTGGGGCAGGACCTCCTCCCCGACCCGGAGAGGGCATGCTACCCTTTTCCGGCTCAAGACCATGGCCTCGGATTTGGAGGAACTGATCCTCATCCCGGCCGCATCACACTCGGCTGCAAACCGCTCCAGTGAAAGTTGTAAATCACGAACTGATGAAGCCAATAGGACCACATCATCTGCAAAAAACAGAGAAGCGATTCTAAGGTCACCAAAACGGATCCTCTCAACACCTTGGGCGGCTGTGGTGTAGTGGTAATGGCAGTCGACCCCTGATCGGAAGGTTGGAGGTTCGAATCCCGCATCCGCCCACCATGTGTCGTTGTGTCCCTGGGCAAGACACTTAACCCCGAGTTGCTCCCGGTAGGTCTGGATGGCGCCTTGCAAGGCAGGCTACCACTACCGGTGTATGAATGTCTGAATGAATGGGTGGATGGCTGGTATTGTAAAGCGCTTTGGGGCTCCTCACAGGGGGCTGGAAAGCGCTATATAAATAAGCTCCATTTACCATTTACCTTGGCTGCACCTAGAAATTCTGTCCATAAAAGTTATGAACAGAATCGGTGACAAAGGGCAACCTTGGCGGAGTCCAACTCTCACCGGAAACGAGCCTGACTTACTACCGGCAATGCGGACCAAGCTCTGACACCGGTCGTACAGGGACCTAACAGCCCATATCAATGGGCCTGGTACCCCATACTCCCGGAGTACCCCCCACAGAACCCCCCGAGGGACGCGGTCGAATGCCTTCTCCAAGTCCACAAAGCACATGTAAACTGGTTGGGCAAACTCCCACGCACCCTCCAGGACCCTGTTGAGGGTGTAGAGCTGGTCCAGTGTTCCACGACCAGGACGAAAACCACACTGCTCCTCCTGAATCCGAGGTTCGACTATCCGACGGACCCTCCTCTCCAGAACCCCTGAATAGACCTTACCAGGGAGGCTTAAGAGTGTGATCCCCCTATAGTTGGAACACACCCTACGGTCCCCCTTTTTAAATAGGGGAACCACCACCCCAGTCTGCCAATCCAAGGGAACTGCCCCCGATGTCCACGCGATATTGCAGAGTCGCGTAAGCCAACACAACCCTACAACATCCAGAGCCCTAAGGAACTCCGGGCGAATCTCATCCACCCCCGGAGCCTTGCCACCGCGGAGCTTTTTAACCACCTCGGCGACCTCAGCACCAGAGATCGGAGAACCCGACCCAAAGTCCCCAGGCTCCGCTTCCTCAGTGGAAGACGTGCCAGTAGGATTGAGGAGGTCTTCGAAGTATTCCGCCCACCGACTCACAACATCCCGAGTTGAGGTCAGTAGCACGCCACCCCCACCATAAATGGTGTTGGTCGCGTACCGCTACCAACCACGACAGGCACCAACAACCTTGCGGCCACAGCTCCGATAAGCTGCCTCGACAATAGAGGCGCGGAACACGGCCCACTCGGACTCCATGTCCCCCGCCTCCCTCGGAACGTGTTCAAAGCTCTCCCGGAGGTGGGAGTTAAAGCTCCGTCTTACGGGAGACTCTGCCAGACGTTCCCAGCAGACCCTCACAATACGTTTGGGTCTGCCAGGTCTGACCGGCATCCTCCCCCACCATCGGAGCCAACTCACCACCAGGTAGTGGTCAGTTGACAGCTCCTCCCCTCTCTTCACTTCCAGTTTGTAAAGGTACATTTTTCTGCTCAGATTAAGTGAAAGTCAAACCAGCCACAGCACAAGCCAGTGTATCTCTTGTGCTGGTCCCAAGCCTGGGTAAATGGTGAGGGTTGTATCAGGAAGTGCATCCGATGTAAAACACTTTTGCCTAAACCATCATACGAGTTCATCAAAGTGAAACCATACCGGATCGGTCGAGGCCCGGGTTAACAATGACCGCCACCGGTGCTGTTGACAAACAGGGTGCCGGCGGAAATTGTGCTAATGTTACCCTGATGCATGCTCAATAATCCAGGAAGAAAAATCTAAAAAAGCTATGTCTGGTCCTCTGGACATTCAAAAAACAAAACAAAACAAAACAAAGCAACTTTCTTTTTTGTTTTTTTGTTTTTTTGAATGTCCAGAGGACCAGACTTAGCTTTTTTAGATGTGCTACTGTTAGTTGAAGATCATGAGGACCTGATGACATGCTGGTGGAGGTTTAGAAATGTCTTGGAGAGATGGCAGTGAGGTTTTGACTCAAATATTCAATGGCATATTTCAGGGTGAGAAAATGCCTGAGGAATGGAGAAGTGTGCTGGTTCCCATTTTTAAGAACAAGGGTGATGTACAGAGTTGTAGCAACTACAAGGGAATTAAGTTGATGAGCCACACAATGAAGATCTGGGAGAGAGTTATGGAAGGAAGGCTTTAGACAAGAGGTGACTATCTGTGAGCAGCAGTATGGTTTCACAGAGAAAGAGAATCACAGATGTTATCTTTGCTTTGAGGATGCTGATGGAGAAGTACAGAGAGGGTCAGAAAGAACTCCATTGTGTGTTTGTGGATTTAGAAAAAGTGTATGACAGAGTGCTGAGAGAGGAGGTGTGGTATTGCATGGCAGGACAGTGGTGAGATGTGTTGTAGGAGTGACACATAGCTTCAAGGTGGAGGTGGGAGTGCATCAAGGATCGGCTCTGAGCCCCTTCTTGTTTGCTCTGGTGATGGACCGACTAACAGATGAGGTCAGGCAGGAATCCCCATGGACTATGATGTTTGCAGATGACATTGTGATCTGTGGTGAGAACAGGGAACAGGTGGAAGAGAACTTGGAGAGGTGGAGGTATTCACTTGAAAGAAGAGGAATGAAAGTCAGCCGTAGTAAGACATGTGTGTGAATGAGAGGGACAGAGACATTGACAAAAAGAAAGGAGACAAAACTGGAAGTGGCAGAAATGAAGATGCTGAGGTTCTCCTTAGGAGGGATAAGGATGGATAAGATCAGGAATGAGATCATCAGAGGTACAGCACATGTTGAACAACTGGGAGATAAAGTTAGAGAGGCCAGACAGAGATGGTTTGGACATGTCCAGAGGAGGGACAGTGAATATATTTGTAGAAGGATGTTAGAAATGCAGCTGCCAGGAAAAAGACAAAGAGGAGATGTATGGATGCAGTTAGAGAGGACATGGAGATAGTTGGAGTGAGGACAGAGGATGAAGAGGACAGAGATGGAGGAGGATGACTCTGTGGAGACTGCTGAAGACAGAAAAGCCAAAAGAAGAAGAAGAAAAAAGAAATAAGAGATTAAGTGAAAGCCGAAATGGGCTTTGTGGGATATGAGAGAAAACTGTATGTCCCGTGAGAGACACTGTGTGGAGGAATAAAACATTTTTTGTTGGATTGATTGTATAAGAAGAAAACCCATAGGAGTAAAAATAGTGATACATTTTTTAATCTTCACTCTGCTTTAACTGCAGCATCATGACAAACTGGAAAATAAAACTGAACGTCTTACCTTTTTTCCCATCACCTGATGTGAATTCACTTTTGAACTGTTCCTGTTGAAAACACGATGGTTTTTACATAAATTCAGTATTTTATCATAACCCTACAACACACGTCAGTATGACTGCTGGGGACTTACCGTCCCAACACGGTTGATGGCACAAGTAAAACAGTGGTTCGCTATTGCTGCGTTCCTGGCCTCGATGGGCCACATGGGTTCACTGTCCAGAACACAGAGCAAAGTTTAGGTACACATACAGCAGCAAGCAACGCACTGGTGTTGAGCAAATAAAAAAAATTACATCTCTTTTCCACATGGTACTGGCTTAAAAGGACAAATTTAATTAAACCTTTATTTTACTATGAAAGAAATCCACTGAGATTATTCCTCTCTTTTACAAGGATGTCCTGGGCAATGTGCAAGGTGCAAACAAGTCATTAAAATGAACCCCTGCCCAGATTAAACTCAGGTATTTGGCCAGTCCATAGTATATCCCGGGGATACTCATCTATATACAGTACCCATAATCTGGCATGAGGTACAGTATATGAATTTGCCTAAACCAATTCATACCCCTCATACCAAATGTTTTAAGCTGTTACCAAGAGTTTTAAGATTTAAGTCTGTTACAAAGCTGTCATACTGAAAAAAAAAATGACTGAAAATGTTGTGAAAATCCTTTCATAACTTTTCGAGTACTCGTGCTCAGACAGACAAACCAACGCTACCGAAAACATTACCCCCGTGGCAGACGTAATAAAAAGTAACAAGTAAACTTTATAAAAAAAAGTATTTGAATAGATGATCCAATTAAGTGACAGAACTGGATGTTTAAAAAAGACCTAGAGCAAGGCTATTCAACAAAACTACTCAGAAGGCCACAGCTACTGAAAGCCAACAGCTCGGAGGTCGGACATCCAGCCATTAAAATCACTATGTAAATGAACCAAAGTTTACAATGATCTGTTACCTTTTAAATATGTTTGTTTTATTGCTTTGAATCATAAATGCAATAAGAAGAACACAAAATCCAAACCCAGAAACCATATATCTCGTATATATATACAGGTAGTCCCCGACTTACGAGCGCTCTGACCTACGAGCGCCCGGACTTACGAGCTGGCGAAAGAGAAGTAAATTTGTAAAAAATACAGCACTTTTTTGTGTTTTTAGATGAAAGTGTGTTAGCTAACCGTTTGGAAACACGTTTCCGACCATGTTTATGAACTAATATGAACGTTTTTGATGAAAAACGAGTGTTCGTAGTAGCGCTAGCATAAATGTTCCAACTTACGAGCGAAAATCCGGACTTACGAGAACACGTGCTTCGTGTTCCAACTTACGAATTTTCGTGTTACGAGCAACTCGCAGGAACGGAACTCGCTCGTAAGTCGGGGACTACCTGTATATATATATACATATATATATATATATATATATATATATATATATATATATATATATATATATATATATATATATATATATATATATATATATATATATATATATATATATATATATATATATATATATATATATATATATATATATATATATATATATATATATATATATATATATATATATATATATATATATATATATATATATATATATATATATATATATATATATATATATATATATATATATATATATATATATATATATATATATATATATATATATATATATATATATATATATATATATATATATATATATATATACAGGTGGTCCCCGACTTACGAGCGAGTTCCGTTCCTACGACTATCTCGTAAGACGAAATCTCGTACGTCGGAACACGAAACACGTGTTCTCGTAAGTCCGGATTTTCGGTCGTAAGTCGGAAAATTTATGCTAGCGCTACTACGAACACTCGTTTTTCATCACAAATGTTCATACTAGTTCATAAACATGCTCAGAAACTTGTTTCCAAACGGTTAGCTAACACACTTTCATCTAAAAACACATAAAAGTGCTGTATTTTTTGTATGTTCTTTACAAATTTACTGCTCGTTCGCCAGCTCGTAA
>JBBPBX010024507.1:21715-39614 GCA_038048925.1 Garcialebias charrua
ATGAAAGAAACGTTAAATAATTTTTACTAAGCCTGGTGAAAACCAGGTGATCTGTTCTTCACCTAATTATTCCCAGGAGCAACAGTTGAAGCAGAGTGTTACCTGAGAGCACCAACAGTGGCAGAGGGGTTGAAGATGATCTCAGCTCCATTCATGCTGTACATGAACCAGTTCAGGGGGTGATGACGTCCAAAGCAGATATTGACTGCAATCTTCCCAAACTGTGTGTGGAACACAGTGTGGCCTGTGTCGCCCTCCATATAATACGTGGACTGAAAGGAACAAACACAGCTTGTTCTTTTATATATTTATTTTCTAAGTTCTGGACAGCTGCAGTGAAGCTTGTCGTCTGCTAACCTCGTTAAAGTCTCCCACCCTGGGAATGTGGTTCTTCCTGCTCTTTCCCAGCACATTTCCAGAGTTGGAGATCACCACCGCCGTGTTCCACAGAGTGTTGTGCAGCTCCTCTCGCTCCAGGATCGGCGAGACAACTACCATGTTGTATTTTCTGGCAAGCTAATTGAAGAACCAGAAAATAATTAAAGCTCTAATGTTCTTTAAGGTTGTGCGTATCGCCCACCACCTGTTGAAAGCTACAGTCATCTTGTGAGAAAGAACTGACTCACTGTACGAGTGTTTTGTCAAATCTTGTACACATTGTAAGATCTTAGGTGTGTTGGCCTTCAGAATATGTGATGAGGATAACTCTCAGCTACTACGACTTCAAACTTTAGCTCAGTAGCTACTAATTTAACTAAGTTAGATGCATTTTTGTGCTAGCTAAGATTGCTTAGCCGTGGTGACCAGCTTGTGCAGGTACAACATGTGTGTATTCTCACCTCCTGGCAGAAACGTGTGGTGTTTCCTTCCTCAGCGGACTCTGCGAACTCCGTCCATGGTTCTTTCTCTCGGGTGCAGAAACCAAAGGGCATAGCTGCAAACACAAACACCTGTGTGTCACTCTTCTGCAACCTTGTCTTTGAACTTTGAGACATACAGTGTAGTGGAGCACTCACTCCAGGTCTCCTGGAAGCAGAGGATGTTCACGCCACACATGGCTGCAACCTCAACTATCTCACCAACACGACCGTGCATGGCACTGATCTGTGGGAGAAAGATTGGAGCCGACACGCAAGACTTGTTACCCGGTGGTTCTTCAGTGTCTTTATGATAGGAATATTGTTTATAAGGTTTCTCCAACCATCCTGGTTGTTTCTACCTCACAGTAACTGCATGTGGAGGTAAGTAACCTATTCAAGTCCTGACCTGGTCCAGGATTGGGGCATCAGTTGGCAAAACGATGCGGTGCTGGACAAGCCCCACTCTGATTCTTCTGGGTGCTCTGAGTTGCTCCTGTGCAGCTTCAAACTTGTAACCTTTCAGCTCAAAGTCACGCTCAGAAGCAGCTTGAATGGCAAAGGCTGGAAGCTCCAACTTCCTGTAAGACAGCAGACCCTTCAGCAGTTTTTTAAGTTGGTTTGACACAACTTACACAACATGAAAATAAAAAGGTATAACCTTCACATGAATGTGAAGAAGACAAAGGAGATGATTGTGGACTTCAGAAGGAACAAACACACCCACGCCCCACTGAAAATAGGTGGATCTGCAGTGGAAGTGGTCTCCAGCTACAAATACTTGGGTGTACACTTGAATGATAACCTCAGCTGGAGCAACAACACCACCAGCCTGATCAAGAAAGGTCATCAGAGACTCTACTTCCTCAGACGGCTGAGACGTGCTGGTCTGAGCAGCCCAGTCCTCACCTCCTTCTACAGGTGTGCAGTGGAGAGCATCCTGTGCTCCAGCATCAATGTGTGGCATGGAGGCTGCACAGTTGCAGAGAGGAAAGCTCTACAGAGAGTGGTGAAGGCTGCACAGAAGATGTTGGAGTCAGTCTCCCCACCATCACAGACATTTACACCTCCAGATGCAGGAAAAGAGCCACCTGCATCATGAAAGACCTCACTCACCCAGCACACTCACTCTTTGCCCCACTCCCCTCAGGACGGAGGTTGAGGAGCATCAAATGTAGAACCACTAGACTGAGGAACAGCTTCTACCCTGAGGCTGTTAGACTCATGAATAAATAAATAATAAGAATAAACACTGCAAAATATCACATCATGCTGATGCTGATCTGTTTTCTTGTTGCTGTGTTCATCTGTGACCATCTGCTCATACAGACTCATGTTCGTGCTGCTGTTTATAATGATGTTTTTCTACTACATTAGGGCTTAGTGTATTACTAGTTGATGTTTTTCTTAGTTAATCCTAGATGTTATTACTGTTTTTCTCTTGCATTTGTTGTTGGATGTAACTGGGACCCCGTGTACATAATCTCGTTTTCATCACATGTACCACATGCGGTGCAAATGACAATAAGACTCTCTGACTCTGACTCTCTGACTCTGACAAGGATGGATAAGATCAGGAATGAGATCATCAGAGGTACAGCACATGTTGAACAACTAGGAGATAAAGTTAGAGAGACCAGACTGAGATGGTTTGGACATGTCCAGAGGAGGGACAGTGGGTATATTGGTAGAAGGATGTTAGAAATGCAACTGCCAGGAGACAAAGAGTAGATACTGTATATGGATGCAGTTAGAGAGGACATGAAGGTAGTTGGAGTGAGGACAGAGGATGCAGAGGACAGAGTGAGGTGGAGGAGGATTACTCGCTGTGGCGACCCCTGAAGAGGAACAGTCGAAAGAAGAAGAAGATTGTAAGATTGGGCGGCCGTGGCGTAGTGGTAATGGCAGACGTCCCCCGATCGGATGATTGGCGGTTCGAATCCCGGTTCCCCACACCATGTGTCGTTGTGTCCTTGGGCAAGACATTTAAAGGTCCGACATGATTTTTTTACTATTCATCAAATTGCTCAAAATATATATATTTTATCATTTAAATATGTTCCTTTATGCAAACAAAATGATAAATCACTTTAATTTTGCTTTAAAAGTGATTTTGAACTTCAAGCCGTGTTTAATCATGGGAAATCTGATTACACCCGAACGCACCATCTGTGATGTCACACCGGGCAGAGCTCTGGGCTTGTCACAGTGCGTAGGTATGAGCAGCTCGACATGAAAGTAAGTCTGATACAGCATCAGACCTAAATTAGATCCTGTTGTTTCTTGTTCCATCACCCAAACTATTTTCTGCTTCCCAAAATGAAGACAAATAGCTCAAATCTTCACAGATTGCTAAATTCATCGGGTTTTACATGGTCCACTATTAAAGAGACCTGAGCCCTCTGCCCAGTGTGACATCACAGATGGTGCGATCGTGTGTAATTGGATTTCCCAAGATTAAACACGGCTTGAAGTTCAAAATCACTTTTAAAGCAAAATTAAAGTGATTTATCATTTTGTTTGCATAAAACAACATATTTAAATCATAAAATATATATATTTTGAGCAATTTTATGAATAGTAAAAAAATTCATGTCGGTGGACATCCTGGACAGGTCTCCAGTCCATGACAGGGACACATAGAGACAAACAATCATTCACTCTCTCACGCACACCTAGAGAGAATTTAGAGTCACCAATCAGACTAACATGCATGTTTTTGGTCTGTGGGAGGAAACTGGAGTACCTGGAGAAAACCCACACATGCACGGAGAGAACATGCACTCCACCCAGAAAGACCTCCAGACTGGGATTTGAACCAGGGTAACCTGTTCACTGAGAGGCAGCAGCTCTGCCAGTTGCACCACCGTGCCGCTCCTGTACAATTTGGCTGGATACAAAATAATCGATTGTGGAGGAAAAATGTGAGAAAAAACTTTGGAAAGTGACTCAGATCATGAAGTAAAAGTTGTGCTCTCCAAAGAGCTCCTGAAGGATAAAAATGATCTCATTCTTGAAAGGGGGTGGGGTGAGATGGGGCAGAGACAGGGCAGCCGACTCAGGACCCAAAAGTTCCAGGCTCGATCCCCAGTCATTGCACATCTCGTGGTGTCTCTGAGCAGGACAATCTATCCCCAATTGCTCCCTGGGCACCTTCAATAGCTGCCCATTGCTCACTGGGTTAAATGCAGAGAGGCAATTTCACCATTGTAAGGGCCCATACAATGGTGACAAGTTGACAACCCATTATTATTAAAGATGTCAGTCAGCAGAAGGGTGGAAAATGTCCCCAGCATGAGAAACACCAATGAAACTCAGCGTAGACAGTCATCAATAAATAGAGGAAATGTTGATTTAATTCTAACGGGACGTTTCTTCAACACTGATGAGACAGAAACAAATCATGAAGGCTGTCAGAAGGTCTACACAAACACTGTCAGAGATGCAGGCGTGGTTGGGTTCTGAATGTGTCTAAATGTCTAAACTCTAGAGGTAGAGAAGCTTTCTTTCTCTTATAAAAAAATAACATCCAGTAAAACATTGCAAAAAAAGAGATTAGTTTCCCGAAAGCTTGTGATCTGTGAACCCAAAGTAAAAAATAAAAAGTTTGGACCACAATTCAAAAATGTCTGTTTTGGTTCAGGAACAAGACTGTGAATGACCAAAAATAAATAAATAAATAAATAAACTCCACCATGCTCACTTTGACAAACATGGTGGTGGTGGTGTCATGCTATGGAATTGCTTTTCTTCAGCTGGAATTTGAATTTTACGGATAATTTGACATTCATGCAACTAGCTTCTGTATTTCCTCACCACAGAGCTTTTTCATGTTGAAAGGTGGAAAAAGTTTTGAAATGTTTTACATCACAATAATGTAAAGTACTATTTTTATAGGGTTGTGCAGACTTCGTATATCCAATTAACTTATTGGTAGACTGCAGCAAACCACAAAGAAGCAAGACCAAAGACTGCATGGTTTGTTTGTTCTGAGGGACTAACATTTATCACACCCTGTTACAGTGAAAGACACGGTCATTCAGTAAAAACATGGAATTATGCTAAATTTAAATAACTACAAATGTAAAACTACAAACATGGATATTAACTACATGTGAGCAGTACTACAGTTAATGCTAAATGTACATTTTCGACATCCTCAACAAATTACAAACAATTCAAACAATTTTACATTAATTTTATGACTATTTATTAAAATGTGTGTTTGATTGCTTTCTGAACACGTTGTTCATCGTCTGAACCAGATTTCAGTGTTTAAAGGGTGTGCTTTGTTCTCTGCAGCTCTGAGGGAATGGATCAAAGTTCACTCTGTGGAATAATTGACCAGAAACTAATAGAAAAGTAAAAACACGTAGCAACAGTTTGTGAGTGTATCAGTGTAAATAAATGATTACAGCAGCATTAACTCACAGCGTTTCCTTTCCAAATAAGATCCTCTTCACCTGGGCCAGTTCAGCTTCTGGAAGGTGCGACTCCAGGGATTTCTCCAGAGACTCAAACTCACACATGGACATGTTTACTGCTCCTTCAAGCATGCAGCTCCCAGCAGCGAGAGAAGAGCTGCAGTTCTCCTTCTGCATGTGACTGTCTGCACGCGTTCTCTGTTTGACTTGTTATGTAAAGACCAGTGTTTTCCAAAGAGATTTACCGAGGTTAACCTTTAAACTGAGAGCCTCCCCGCCCTGTGGCAGCTGCAGCTGTGTGCAGCTGTCCCAACTCAAACGACAAGGGGCACGTTCAAACAAGATTAACATACAGTGCCTAATACAGTGTACAATCTCAAGAAATACTTCAAACTAATTAAATATAGATAATAACTAATTAAGTTAAATAGGAAAACAATGGCAGACACAAGTCATGAACATGAAGAAAGCCCAACACTGATCTGAGTGTCCCTGACCTACAGTCCCTTGTTCTGGAGGAGTTGGTTCAGCCTCTGATCAACAACTTGAACGCCTCTTGATGGGATACAACAAAGTTAAGTCAGGTCCTCTGGACGGTTTCTTTTTGTTGAAATGCTTTGTCTTTCATCCAAAAGACTTCATCAGTCCGAAGAGCCTCAACAAATGTAGTTTTTTAAATTTCACCTTCTCTTATTGGCTCAGCCAGTTTGATGGTGCTCAGGTGGTTTCTGTAGTCCGCCCTCTCCCCCATCGACTCGTTTGAGGTAGTCATAGCCAAAGTGGTTCAAAACATCCTGAAGACCAGACTTACCTTTGTTGGATTTTTCTTTTCTGCCTGGATTATTGAGCATGAATCAGGATGTCTTGGTGGGATGTTTTCAACAATAACAGGAGGAATGTTCCATTGCCCCAGCAGAGTGGAGACATGTCCTGGTGCTTCGTGGAAGACTTGAGGAGCCACTGGACAAAAAGGCCTAATATCCGGGGAGATACAACATTATGAAATTGTCCGTATCTGCCACATATCCAATATGTTTCCGGTGGTATACGGGGAGATCTCATCTGTAACAGATCTTAGTACAGGATATCCCACGCATACCCATCTGTGATAGATCCTAGCACTGGATATTTTTCTGGATCCTCATACATGATAAATCCTAGTATAGGATATTTTCGGGATACACATCTGCGATAGATCCTAGTATAGAATATTTTATGCATACCCATACTTGAGAGATCCTAGTATCGGATATTTTCTGGATACTCATATGAGAAAGATCCTACTACTGCATATTTTCCAGATACATATCTGTGATAGATCCTAGTATTGGATATTTTCTGGATACCCATACATAATAAATCCTAGCATTGGATATTTCCGGATACAAATCTGTGACAGATCCTAATATTGGATACTCTTTAGATACACATCTGTGATAGATCCTACTATTGGATATTTTCTAGATACCCATACTTAATAAATCCTAGTATTGGATATTTTCCAGATACCCATCTGACAGATCCTCATATTGGATATTTTCCGGATACCCATACACAATAAATCCTAGCATTGGATATTTGCCGGATACACATCTGTGACAGATCTTACTATTGGATATTTTCTGGATACTCATAGATAATAAATCCTAGTATTAGATATTTTCCGCATACACATCTGACAGATCCACATTTTGGATATTTTCCGGATAACCATACATAATAAATCCTAGCATTGGATATTTACCGGATACACATCTGTGATAGATCCTAGTATTGGATATTTTCCGGATACCCATACTTAATAAATCCTAGTATTGGATATTTTCCGGATACACATCTGACAGATCCTCATATTGGATATTTTCCGGATACCCATACATAATAAATCCTAGCATTGGATATTTGACGGATATACATCTGTGACAGATCCTAGTGTTGGATATTTTCCGGATACCCATACTTAATAAATCCTAGTTTTGGATATTTTCCGGATACACATCTGACAGATCCTCATATTGGATATTTTCCGGATACCCATACATAATAAATCCTAGCATTGGATATTTGCCGGATATTTATCTGTGACAGATCCTGGTATTAGATATTTTCCGGATACACATCAGACAGATCCACATATTGGATATTTTCCGGATATCCATACGTAGTAAATCCTAGTATTGGATATTTTCCGGATACACATCTGTGATAGATCATAGTATTAGATATTTTTTGGATACCCATACATAATAAATCCTAGTATTGGATATTTTCCAGATACATATCTGACAGATCCTCATATTGGATATTTTCTGGATACTCATACATAATAAAGCCTAGCATTGGATATCTTCTGGATACCCATACATAATAAATCCTAGTATTGGATATTGTCTGGATATGTATATTTAACTTTTCATTAATTTTCATTCAACCTTTATTTAGTCAGGTAAATCTTATTGAGCCTCATGGGCTCATTTACGAAAGCGAACTGCTAAAACTAAAGAACGATGAACAGACTACACTTGCTTATTGTGTGTGTGTGTGTGTGTGTGTGTGTGTGTGCGTGTGCATGTGTGTGTAAAATGTTATCTTTACACAAATCCTAAAGGATTTTCTTTTTCTATCAAATGTATATTACACAGATAGGGGATGTGTCAAAGATGTCAAAGATTAGCAACAAAACTGACCTTAGTATCAAATACTCCCTGTGGTATCCCTCATGGCCAAAACTATTCCATTGACCACCAATTAAAATTAAAATTGATTTTATCTCTCTTTAATTAGCTTTAAACTCTACCATTCAACAGTTTTTTCCATTGTAAGAAATCCTTGTATTTTGAGATTATATTTTATTGCATCATGAAACCACCAGGGGTCACTAAAAGTTATCTATTTGCAGGTTTGAAATTATTTCTGTTAATCAAAATGTTGATTTGGAGTGGATGTTAAGAATTTATTTAACTCACACATACACAAAGAAAAAAAAAGGTATATCCACTGGTCGTCATGAAGCTCCATGAAAAAGCTCACCATAAAATAGTAGTTAAACAGAACTTGTTTCCCCACAGAATCCATTGTTTTGGATCTTGTTCAAATTGAATTACTATTTCATTCATTTAACCTTTATTTAGGCAGGTTAATCCCATTGAGCCTTGAGGACTCATTTACAAGAGAGACCTGGTTACAAACAAAGAATGATGACAACATCAAAGGTATGCTGGTGAAGATTCTCAGTCGTCCAGGACATGATAAAATCAAAAAGGCGTTCAATACAAGATCAACTCGACTTTATTTGTTGCAAAAGACGTTTCGACTTTTTCAATTCACGCTGGACCGAGCGCCGCGCCACGCGCGTGTGCTGCGCGTGGGGGGTTCACAGCAGAGCTCAGCGTGAAGCAGCGTGTGGCTCCAACATTTTCGCTCCAAATACTTGATGTCATTTGAGCAGAAGCAGGGCGGAGCGTTTACCTACGGGACAAATTGAGGTCGCTGATTGGTCATTTGCTGACAGCCTACTGATTTGATTGACAGGTCGGGAAAGGCAGAGGGCTGCGCAGCTTTGTTCTGTGTTTATATGTTAATAAAAAAAGTCCTAAAATTTAAAATTAAAACAGGGAGCGCTGGTCCTTCAGCCCACACAGCAGACAAGCACACCAGGAAATGTTTAGAACCTGCGCATCCACGTTGGACATGACTTTAGTTCACTCGTGACAAGTTCATTCATTCCTCCTCATCGGAGGAGGAAGCGAATGGTGACCGCTTCAAGCGATCACTTGACTTTTGGCAAAAAAACAAAAGAAAACCCAAGTTCAGCGATGAAGAAGGGATATTTAATACATTTGTGTAACATACAAAACAGTCCACCACCAGGGCAGTTTAATATGAGACAACGCGCGCGCGAGCGGTCGTAAAATTTGAGCTTGGCGCGTTCGCGCGAGCGTTCAAAGGCTTGTGCAACAGCGCTTACACGGCGCTGGCAGGGCGTGGCGCAGCGCTCGCTCCAGCGCAGATCTATGCCTCGCCCTTTACAACTCAGTTTTGGGGTTGATTCCCAGACGGGAAGCAGAGGTGTCTTGTCTGTGAATTAAGGCCCCAGTATAGCTTTGCGTTATTCCAAGCGCCGCGGCACGTCCAGGGAGCGCCGTGGGAGCGCCGCGGAACAAGCTTTTGATCACGGGCGTGAACGCGCCAAGCTCAAATTTTACTACGCCTACGCGCACGCGTTGACAAACTGCCTCGCACCGGACTGTTTTGATACACAAATTTATTAAATTCCTCTTCTTCATCGCTGATCTGGCATTTTCTTTTGTTTTTTTTTGCCAAAAGTCAAGTGATCACTTGAAGCTGTCACCATTCACTTCCTCCTCCGAGGAGGAGGAATGAATGAACTTGTCACGAGCGAACTAAAGTCATGTCCAACGAGGCTGCACCAGCATATTTCCTGGTGTGCAGGTCTGCTGTGTGGGCTGAAGGAGAAGCGCTCCCTGTTTTTATTTATTTTTTAAAACTTTTCATGAACATATAAACACAGAAAACCGTTGCGCAGCCCTCTGTCTTTTTTCGCTCCGCCCTGCTGCAGCTGCTGGAGCCTGCACTCCAGAGAGCTGCGCTTGCACAGAACTATATTATGAACTTATAGGTCACTCTATGTTCCTCCCTCTTTTGGAAATAGGTATTGACTATAGCCATTTCCATTCTCTTGGCAAAATCCACTACTATCTGTCCTTCCTGGTTTCTTTCCTTGATACCAAACCTACCCATCACTTCCTCATCCCTCTGTTTCCTTCACCTAAATGTCCATTCAGGTCTGCTCCAATCACCACTCTTTCCTCCCTAGGAATACTCTCTATCACTTCATCCAAATCTTTCCAAAATTTATCTTTCTCCTCCGCATCACATCCAACCTGTGGAGCATAACCACTGACTATGTTTAGCATCAGACTTTCTACTTCTACCTTCAGACACATCACCCTATCTGACACTCTCTTCACCTCTACTACATTCTTTGCCAACTCCTCCTTCAGGACCACCCTAGCCTGGCCCTCGCCTTCCTGCACAGCTCCGCTCAATTCTCATTTCCCTTCACTGCACAGTCTGGGACTTCTCTCATAGACCAGGATTTCTCTTGTAGATTTTTTTTGACCGGACCAATCAGAGAAGGGGCGGAGTTTTTGGCCCCTAACCCACGCCCCCACCTGTCCCAGCGCAGCCAGCGAGCATTCGCATGTTCTCATTCAAAGCGATGCAGGACTGTTGTATAAATGACACAAATGTATTAATCTCCCCTTCTTAATCCCTTATCTGGAGTTTTCTTTTGTTTTTTTGGCCAAAAGTCAAGTGTTCGCTCCCTCCTCCTCCTCCTTCTCTCCCTCCGCTGATAAGGAAATGCCCCCACCTGTCCCAGCGCGCAGCCGCATGTTCTCATTCAAAGCGATGCAAAGCGATGCAGGACTGTTTGATATGTGACACAAATTTATTAATTTCCCCTTCTTAATCCCTTATCTGGAGTTTTCTTTTGTTTTTTTTCCCAAAAGTCAAGTAATCGCTCCCTCCTCCCTCCTCCTTCTCTTCCTCACCCTCCGCTGAGTGTATGAACAAGGAAATGACAGGTTGTCACGAGAGAATTAAAGTCAGGTTTTAAGTTGCTGCCCGAGTCCCATCAGATTTCCTGGTCTTCTGGTGTGTTGGACCAGCGATCCATGGTTTTATTTTATTTTATTAGGACGTTTTATTATCATATAAACACAGAATATACAACGGAGCGAGAGAAAATTCAGCAGGAGGTGGAGCTGATGTCAAGTTCAGAAGACCACGGGGGAGCAGCCATCAGCAGAGCCCACGCCTCCAGCAAGAATTGATTTGACCTGATTTTATCTTCAAATGGTGTACCTATTGAGTTTGTTGATTCCTATAAATATCTGGGTATCCTGATCGATTCACATCTCTCTTTTAAACTCCACGTGGAAAACCTAGTAAAGAAACTGAAAGTTAAACTGGGTTTCTTTTTCAGAAACAGATCATGTCTATCACTGAATGTTAGGAAACGCCTTGTATCTGTGACTTTCCTTCCCTCCATTGATTACGGTGACATTCTCTACATGAATGCTCCTACAAGCACCCTGCGGATGTTGGATGTTGTCTATCATGGTGCACTAAGATTCATAACTGGTTGTGATTATCGTACCCACCACTGCACCCTGTATTCACTGGTTAACTGGACATCATTAATAATAATAATAAATAAATATCACATTTTTGTCATCTGTGTATGTTTCCCATACTTGACAGACGAAATTGGTCTCTGCATTTAACCCAACCACCACCAGGTGGTGCAGTGAGCAGCCGTGGTCAGCGCCCGGGGAGCTGGGGAAAACCTCACGCAGACTCTTCCACTGGTACATTTTCATCTTCAAATCACTTCTTGGTCTGCTGCCCTCATACATCTCCTCCTACATGTCTTTGCGTGAGTGCAGCTACAGCGTGCGCTCTCAGGACATGATTACCTGCAGTGTTCCGTCAGTGAGGACTGAACTTGGAAAAAGGGCCTTCTCCTACTCCGCTCCTGCTTCATGGAATATCTTACAAAAAGATCTGAAGCTCTCGACCTTGACTTCTCTAAATGGTTTTCAGAATCTGTTGGAATCCTGGCAAAAACCAATGCAGATTTGTTCCTGTCTTTGATTTTATACATATACCTTATAATGTTTTGCTAGTTTTTTGATACTTTGTTAAAAGGAGGAATGTGTATATATATATATATATATATATGTATATATATATATATATATATATATATATATATATATATATATATATAATATATATATATATATATATATATATATATATATATATATATATATATATATATATATATATATATATATATATATATATATATATATATATATATATATATATATATATATATATATATATATATATATATATATATATATATATATATATATATATATATATATATATATATATATATATATATATTATATATATATATATATATATATATATATATATATATATATATATATATATATATATATATATATATATATATATATATTTCTCTCTTTTGTTTTCTATTGTTTATTGTTTGTTTGTTTATTGTTTAAGGAAATTCTACCATTGCTGTTCATTGTTCTTTAGTTTTAGCAGGTCGCTTTCGTAAATGAGCCCATGAGGTTCAAAAGATTTACCTGACTAAATAAAGGTTGAATGAATTTTCAATGGAGAAAGTCCAGACCCTTGTCTGAAGCGAAGTGAAGGACAGGGTCTGGTTTTAACCAGGCTAGGACCACCCCTACTCCATTTCTCTTTCTATCCACACCATGGTAAAACAGTTTGAACCCTGCTCCAATACTGCGAGCCTTGCTGCCCTTCCACTTGGGTCTCTTGGACACATAAAACATCTACCTTTCTTCTCTGCATCATGTCAGCCAGCTCTCTACCTTTGCCTGTCATTGTCCCCACATTTAGAGTTGCAACCCTCAGTCCTACATTCTTCACTTTCCTCCTCTCCCTCCGTCTCCTGACACGTTTCCCTCCTCGGGGTCTTCGACTAACAGTAGTACAATTTCCGCCGGCACCCTGTTTGTCAACAGCACCGGTGGCGGACGTTGTTAACCCGGGCCTCGACCGATCCGGTATGGTTTCACTTTGATGAACTCGCATTATAGTTTTGGCAATTGTTTTACATCGGATGCCATTCCTGACACAACCCTCACCATTTACCCGGGCTTGGGACCGGCACAAGAGATACACTGGCTTGTGCTCCCATTTTCTTGTCACACATTAAATATTACACACGAACAATTAATCAATTCAAAAGCATAACTAAATTTGTTTCTAGACTTCTCCATACTGTCATTTGTGCTTTAGAAATATATTTAATGACAAAACCTAAACCAGCATTAAATGTGTTTTTGTTAAATCCTTGACAGAGCAGGTTTTTCAAAGGAACTGTGAGAAACAGCAGCAATGCCCGTGGTATTTTTTGGCAACATTGCATTAGACAATTTCCAGCTTGGATATTTTCCAGATACACATCTGTGATAAATCCATTTGGATATTTTCATGATACCCATACATAATAAATCATAGTATTAGATATCTTCCGGATACACATCTGTGATAGATCCTAGTATTGGATATTTTCTGGATACCCATACATAATAAATCCTAGTATTGGATATTTTCCGGATACACATCTGTGATAGATCCTATTGGATATTTTCATGATATCCATACATAAATACCCATAATTCATAGGGAAAACGTAGGACAGACACAAATCTCACAAAATACGTTCAGGGGGTTATGGAGAACAAGATCTGTGAGTTTGGTGGTCCTATCACTGCGTTTAGTTGGAAATCCTAACCCCAATTTGTCAAAATACAAATACCCATAATTCATAGGTTAAACGTAGGACAGACACTAATCTCACAGATTGCGGTCAGGATTGTTGTGGAGAACAGCGTTTAGTTGGAAATCCTAACCCCAATTTGTCAAAATACCATAATCCAAAAAAAGTGTTGGGAAAGTGTTGAAAGTTCACGACACAGACAGACAGACACGAATCTCACAGATTGCGGTCAGGATTGTCGTGGAGAACAGGATCTGTGAGTTTGGTGGTCCTATCACTGCGTTTAGTTGGAAATCCTAACCCCAATTTGTCAAAATACCATAATCCAAAAAAAAAGTGTTGGGAAAGTGTTGAAAGTTCACGACACAGACAGACAGACATGAATCTCACAGATTGCAGTCAGGATTGTCGTGGAGAACAGGATCTGTGAGTTTGGTGGTCCTATCACTGCGTTTAGTTGGAAATCCTAACCCCAATTTGTCAAAATACCATAATCCAAAAAAAAGTGTTGGGAAAGTGTTGAAAGTTCACGACACAGACAGACAGACACAAATCTCACAGATTGCGGTCAAGATTCTCGTGGAGAACAGGATATGTGAGTTTGGTGGTCCTATCACTGCGTTTAGTTGGAAATCCTAACCCCAATTTGTCAAAATACCATAATCCAAAAAAAAGTGTTGGGAAAGTGTTGAAAGTTCACGACACAGACAGACAGACACGAATCTCACAGATTGCGGTCAGGATTGTCGTGGAGAACAGGATCTGTGAGTTTGGTGGTCCTATCACTGCGTTTAGTTGGAAATCCTAACCCCAATTTGTCAAAATACCATAATCCAAAAAAAAGTGTTGGGAAAGTGTTGAAAGTTCACGACACAGACAGACAGACACAAATCTCACAGATTACGGTCAGGATTGTCGTGGAGAACAGGATCTGTGAGTTTGGTGGTCCTATCACTGCGTTTAGTTGGAAATCCTAACCCCAATTTGTCAAAATACCATAATCCAAAAAAAAGTGTTGGGAAAGTGTTGAAAGTTCACGACACAGACAGACAGACACGAATCTCACAGATTGCGGTCAGGATTGTCGTGGAGAACAGGATCTGTGAGTTTGGTGGTCCTATCACTGCGTTTAGTTGGAAATCCTAACCCCAATTTGTCAAAATACCATAATCCAAAAAAAAGTGTTGGGAAAGTGTTGAAAGTTCACGACACAGACAGACAGACATGAATCTCACAGATTGCAGTCAGGATTGTCGTGGAGAACAGGATCTGTGAGTTTGGTGGTCCTATCACTGCGTTTAGTTGGAAATCCTAACCCCAATTTGTCAAAATACCATAATCCAAAAAAAAGTGTTGGGAAAGTGTTGAAAGTTCACGACACAGACAGACAGACACAAATCTCACAGATTGCGGTCAAGATTCTCGTGGAGAACAGGATATGTGAGTTTGGTGGTCCTATCACTGCGTTTAGTTGGAAATCCTAACCCCAATTTGTCAAAATACCATAATCCAAAAAAAAGTGTTGGGAAAGTGTTGAAAGTTCACGACACAGACAGACAGACACGAATCTCACAGATTGCGGTCAGGATTGTCGTGGAGAACAGGATCTGTGAGTTTGGTGGTCCTATCACTGCGTTTAGTTGGAAATCCTAACCCCAATTTGTCAAAATACCATAATCCAAAAAAAAGTGTTGGGAAAGTGTTGAAAGTTCACGACACAGACAGACAGACACAAATCTCACAGATTGCGGTCAAGATTCTCGTGGAGAACAGGATATGTGAGTTTGGTGGTCCTATCACTGCGTTTAGTTGGAAATCCTAACCCCAATTTGTCAAAA
The DNA here is from genome assembly GCA_038048925.1 of Garcialebias charrua. Classification (NCBI taxonomy): domain Eukaryota; kingdom Metazoa; phylum Chordata; class Actinopteri; order Cyprinodontiformes; family Rivulidae; genus Garcialebias; species Garcialebias charrua. The sequence goes on from JBBPBX010024507.1 coordinate 37,218, forward strand.
TACCATAATCCAAAAAAAAGTGTTGGGAAAGTGTTGAAAGTTCACGACACAGACAGACAGACACAAATCTCACAGATTACGGTCAGGATTGTCGTGGAGAACAGGATCTGTGAGTTTGGTGGTCCTATCACTGCGTTTAGTTGGAAATCCTAACCCCAATTTGTCAAAATACCATAATCCAAAAAAAAAGTGTTGGGAAAGTGTTGAAAGTTCACGACACAGACAGACAGACATGAATCTCACAGATTGCGGTCAGGATTGTCGTGGAGAACAGGATCTGTGAGTTTGGTGGTCCTATCACTGCGTTTAGTTGGAAATCCTAACCCCAATTTGTCAAAATACCATAATCCAAAAAAAAAGTGTTGGGAAAGTGTTGAAAGTTCCGATCAGCTCTGCGAGGTGCTGGTCAATATCTTTAACACCTCACTTGCCCTGTAGACAGATTCCGTCTGCCTGAAGACCACACCACCATCATCCCAGTCCAAAAAAGCTTTACAGTGACTGCTCTGAATGACTATTGGCCAGTGGCCCTCACCCGATAGTAGCTAAATGCTTCGAAAAACTGGTCATGACCCACATTAAAACAACCATCAACATCAACGAGGACCCTCACCAGTATGCATACTGTGAGAACCAATCAACAGAGGATGTCATCTCCTCTGTGGTCCACACTGCTCTCATCCACCTGGAACAGAAGGACTCATACGCCCGTATGTTCTTTCGGACTTCACATCTGCCTTCAAAATCATGATCCACAGCTGTGGTGGGATACATCACAAACTATGATGAGTCCAGCTACAAGCAGGAGGTGGATCACCTGGAGAGCTGGTGCAAGGAGAATAACCTTCACATTAGCGGTCGGCGATATGGCTCGAATATTATATCGTAATATTTCAGAGCATCCTGACGATAAAGATAAATTTCGTGATATAACCCAAATAAAAAAAGAAAGAAATCAGTTATTTATTTGACAAAATTAACTTAACATGTTGCATTGCAGTATTATATATTTTTTTTTAAAAACAACGGGTAATTTTATTGAAATTAATTTATTTAGTAAACTATTCAGTCTCCAAGTACTGTATATATATTTTTTTAATGATCCTTCTGTTATTTAGATTGAAAAAGTCTGCACAAAATAAAGATCAACAAAATCCACCAGAAAAAATAAAGTGCAGGTGTAGTTTCCCAAAACAACTAAATAAAATGAAGCTTAAGATCTGTTGAGCATTAATGAAACCTACAACAAAATATATGTTGCCTTTAAATGAGCTAGAACTTCCAGAACTTGTAACAAGGCGTCCAGCTGACCATGAAGCTTGTTGGTGTTTCAGCTTCATCTGTTCCTGCAGGAATGTTTCATTCCGATTCATTTATCTGACTGAACTCTCTCTGATCACCTGCTTCTTATGCCACGTCCTGACCAAACGCGTTTTCAACTGCAGGAGCGTCCAGTTTACATGCAAAGTCAATGGGGGATGCGTCTCCAGCCGCGTCTTGGCGTCGGGCATCATGTCACGTGCGTGTTGAGCGTGCTGGAAAGCGTTTTCCGTGCACGTGAACCCGCTTCAGCCTCCAAGCACGCGTTGATCATTGCTGAAGTTTTCACCGTTCAAACGTTCAAACGTTCAAACGCCGTTCAACTCTCCCTGATTGGTTGATCAGGGAGAGTCGGGGGGAGGAGAGAGGGGGAGAGTCCCTATGTGATGCGGAAACGAGGGGGCGGGTATTGCGCAACTATGTGACGTATTGTTTGTGGGACACAGAAAAAACCCGCGGAGTCATGTACTATGGAAGAGAAACTCATTGTAGCTGTGTGTTCGCGACAAGTCCCTCACGACCAGTCAAGTCTGCTCTCTACAGAGACAGAAATAAAAAGCTCCTCGCCTGGCGGAGTGCAGTGAGGAACTCGGTGTACCGGTAAGCTCCTCCCACACCCCCCGCCGCCACACCGCCGCAGCTTCTCGTTCTGGTCAGGACACCACTGGGTCCAGTGCGTCCACTTGCGTGCGTGACGAGCCTTTTTGCCGTTGAAAAGCTGTTTGGTCAGGACGTGGCATTAGTCCGTGGACCGACTGTGAAACTCAAGAGACAGTTGAGCTGTCTGTACCTGCAGTTTAGAGCTGGATGGAGAGAAGCTGAGATGCGCGTTGTTTGTTTTTAGCATTTTAGGTAGCTGGTATTGTGCGCAACTAATTACTGTTACACCAGTACAGACAGGTGGAGGGGAGGTGCGTAGTTCGGTTCGGCGCGCTCAGTTGTTAAGGGGGCGGGGCGCCCTGATGTATTACGTCATGAAATTAGCATATCATGATATCATTTTTCTTGCCCGGGCAAGCTTATTTTACCAGTATTATGGAGAACGATATGATATGGCCTAGCCTTACTTCACATCAA
>JBBPBX010024508.1:3153-32406 GCA_038048925.1 Garcialebias charrua
GTACTGTAGGGATGGACCCTCCTTACATCCTGTAAGGATGAGCCCCGTGGCGCCTGTCTGCACCACGGGGCTCATCCCTCAACCCCACACCGTACCGTGACACATAATCCAATTCCCTGGATTGAGGTAGACCGTCCCTTCTAACTAGTTCTGAATTTTGGTTTTACAAATATCTCTGTTCCCTTAAGATTATAACAACTTTGTCTTTTAACAAAATGTATTAGGATAATTAAAGGTAATATGTTATGCTGAGCCCAATACTTAACAGATAAAATATTATAATCTACCAAATCATGGAACTTCAATAACTTCAGTTGATAAAATAATGTGCTTGATGGATGACAGTACAGTAATGTTTTCTAGTGATAATTCTTACAGCTCTTTTCTGCAATACAAAAATAGGCTTTGTGATTGTTTTACACGCTTTACCTCAAACATCAATACAATAGATTAAGTGTGGAACAATGATTGTGTTATACAACAAATACAGAGCTTTATAATTTAATAAGTCCCTGACTTTGTACAGTATTGCAACAGATTTAGCTATTTTTTATTCTTACAGAATGTATGTGTTGTTTCCATGTCAGTTTGTCATCAATAAAACCCAAAAACTTCACCTCACTCACTCTACAAATCTCAACACCCTCAATTTTAAATGGATCATCAACAGTTTTCTTTTTATTACTGAATATCATGTACTGTAATTAGTTTTATCTAGATTTAATGATAATTTATTGAGTTTAAACCAAGTTTGTATTTTAACAAATTCTATCTTTATCAACCTCAACATCTGTTCTATGTCTTTACCCAAACAAAAAAATGTGGTATCATCTGCAAAAAGGACACATTTAAGTAGTCCTGACACATTTACCAAGTCATTCACTTATAAATTAAATAGCTTTGGTCCAAGTAGAGAGCCTTGAGGAACTCCACATGTGATATTACAGAGGTCAGATTTTACACCATTTATTTATTTATTTTTAATAAATAGCTAGATACCCACTGTAATGCTGTTCCTCTAATACCATATTTGTTCAATTTTGCAAGGAGAATGGTATGATCAATAGTATCAAATGCTTTTTTTAAATCAACAAAAATACTGACATTTTTAAATTATTTAATGTGAAAATTATATTTAAAACAAAACTATTTAATTGTCAAGCAATTTTGACTAGTAACCTTTTTTTTAGATTGGCAAAAGCACCAACTACAGGTCACACCGAATAATTGATTAAATGCTGGAAATACTGGCCGCTGTGATCGAAAAGCCAATATTGGGCAATATTTCTCAGTCTATAGGCTTGGAGATTGATGAGAGTACAGGATCTGTGTGCAGACAGCTTGACATTCATGTGAGGTAGGCCTACTCCATGTTTAACATTTAATGGATCAATAAAATGACAAATTACAGTTAATTAAATGTAAAAATATATTCTATTACTAGATACTTGGACAATGAGGGGAAGATCCTTTGCCAATTCCTGGATCTGATTTGCCTCACTGATGGGAAAGCAGATTAATAATAATAATAATAATAAACTTTATTTGTATAGCACCTTCCTACAATGCCTTGCATTGACCAAGGTGCTTAACAGGATAAAAAGATGAATAAACTGGAACAATAAATCAATGAAAATAGAATAAGAAACAACAGCAATAAAAGAAGGCAATGGAAATAAAAAATGCTACATACTAAAATACCAAAAGTAATAAAAGTTACACACTGAAAGCTTTTTTGAACAAGTGGGTCTTCAGTCTGGTTTTGAACAGAGTCAGATCAGAGGTGGCACGCAGCTCAAGGGGGAGACTGTTCCAGGCTTTTGGGCCGGCAACAGAAAATGACCGGTCTCCCCATTGTTTGTACCTTGAGCGAGGCACCTCCAGCAGGTGTTGACTGGCAGATCGTAAAGCTCTGCCGGGCTGATGGACTTTCAAAAGTTCTGAGATGTAGAGAGGTGCAAGTCCATTCAGAGCTTTGAAAACAAACAGCAGCAGCTTGAACTGTATCCTGAACTGAACCGGGAGCCAGTGTAGAGAGGACAGGACAGGAGTGATGTGTTCATATTTTCGTGTGTTGGTCAAAAAGCGCGCGGCAGAGTTCTGTACAAGCTGTAAACGGGAGATGGAGGATTGATTAATACCAACATACAAAGCATTACAATAATCAAGTCTGGAGGTCACAAAGGCATGGATGGCCTTCTCTAGATCACCACGGCTGAGAAATGACTTTACTTTAGAGAGCAGACGGAGCTGGAAAAAGCTGGTCTTGACAACAGAACTGATCTGTTTATCAAGCTTTAGGTTGGAGTCAAGCTGCACTCCAAGATTTCTGACCACCTGATCTATTTCTGACCAGAATCAATAGTGGGAGCTTTAAAGAACATTATTCACACAAAAGGCATCCCTACAAACTCCATCTTTGGCCTTGGTACTGATGGTGCTGCTGTAATGACAGGTATTGTGTTTTGTTTTGTACATAATTAAATTGCATTGAATGTACATATGTTTTAATTAATAAATGTTTTTAATAGGAATACAAAATGGAGTTTCAAAAAAACTATCAGATGAATGGCCATGGCTCCTAAGTGTCCACTGTAGCCGTTTTCGCATTGCACGGCCCTCCCCAGCCCAGCACATCCCTGGTTGGCCCAGAGCCCGGCCTGGCCCGCCCCCGTTCATTACGCATTCTGCGGACAGCCGCCTTGAAGTGGGTGGGGCGTTCTCTTGAAGTGGGTGGGAAGTTCTTATGTGCACGCTTACAGTGTTTTAAGAGAGGAGACGCCGCTAAAAAATATTTGTTAGCTGAATACAGTATATATATTAGTGTTTCTGAGTTTAATTTTTGTTAATAACTGATTACAAATCAGCTTATGTTAGAACGTAAATAACACGAAGCGCGCACCCATACAGAGCATTTCCGCCTTTCAGCGCGAGCTGAATTTCATTAAAATATAACTAATATTCTCTAACTCTTGCCCGTAGCCAGGATTTTAAAATAAAACTAATATTCTGTAACTCCTGCACGTAGCCTGGATGTTACGTGGGGCGAATCCTTTATAGTAAAAGTGGACTCCTAAAATAACCAATACGAGTCTGTGGCCGAGTGGTTACAGTGTTCGCCTTCAACTAATTTTATCTTGACCCGGGTAAGCGGGTTCGCTTCCCACCTGGTTCAAGTTATTTTATGTTTGTCTTTTATTGGAGAAAATAAAAAGAAGGAGTTTGTGTTATGCCTGTGGTTAACACAAACTCCTTTATTTTCTCAATCACTTTTTAAGCCTAATAGTTAATGTTTTTGCAGGTCAAGACAAGCATCTGCAATAGGCTCCAAGGAGACCATCTTGCAGCCTGCATGCGGCTGTCAATAAATGGACCAGATGTTTGTGACCTTCCTTATCAAGATGCTCTTGAAATGTTCTTTGAGAAGCCACGAAAGATACACTGCAGTGATAAAAGCTGCACACTTTGTAAATAAATTTTAGTTATGTTGCTGTTGTTCTTTTCTGATTTCGACAAAAACATCAAGTTCACCAGAGAGGATGCTAACGACAACAAGCTGCCTTTTTTGGACTGTTTGGTTCACATGTAGGGAGAGGACAGTATCAACATTGAAGTTTACAGAAAACCAACCCACACAGACCAGTATCTTCTGTTTGACTCTCACCATCCACTGGAACACAAACTTTCTGTCATCAGAACTTTACAGCATCGAGCCGAACACATCCCCACGAAGACAGAAGGGAAGGAAAAGGAACAGAAACACATTGAAAAATCTCTCCAAACATGTGGATATCCTAACTGGGCTTTTGTCAAGTCAGCGAGGAAATTTACAAAACACAATAAGGAACAGAAAAAGGAGAACAGACGAAAAAACATTGTCATCCCTTATGTTGCTGGACTATCAGAGAATTTCAGAAGGATTTTCAACAAACACAACATCCCAGTACATTTCAAACCCAGCAGGACTCTCAGACAGAGGCTGGTCCACCCTAAGGACAAAACACCTACACACAAACAGAGTGGTGTAGTATGCAGTCCAGTGCAGCGAGGACTGTCCAGACCTATACATTGGAGAAACTAAACAGCCCATCCACAGAAGAATGTCCCAACACAGGAGAGCCTCCTCCTCTGGACAAAACTCAGCTGTTCACCTCCACCTCACGGACAAGGGACACTCATTTAAGGACCAGAATATACACATTTTGGACCGAGAGCACAGGTAGTTTGAGAGAGGTGTGAAGGAGGCGATTTATGCAAAAAGAGAGAAACCATCGTTAAACAGAGGAGGAGGTCTAAGATTCCAAATTTCTAAAACTTATAGTGCAACCCTGGGTTTGGTTCCCAGGCGTCTCACACCTGATGAGAACAGAGAAGCCTCGTTTGTGAATTAGACTAACAAGACTTTGAGAGGTCCCTGCTATTAATCTGTGAGGTGTGACTTGTCAATTTACATACAGTAGGATGTGTGTGTATGTTTTCTGTAAGCTTTGTTTTCACACACTGAACTTTGAATGGGTCACAGGTACGTGTTATCCCAAGTATGTGTGGGTGTTAGCTTCCAATTTACATATGTTGGTGCGTGTCAATGGTTTATCCTGTTTATAACTTCTCCCTCTCTCACAGTCTGCTCACTGAATTGATAAAGCTCCTCGGATGAGAAGCGAAACGTCTTTCTGTTACAAATAAAGTCCAGTTGTTCTGTATTGAACGCCTTTTTTGATTTGATCATGTCCTGGACGACTGAGAATCTTCACCAGCATACTTCTTTTCTGATACTTTCGGGCTTTTTCAGTCCATGAACTCAAGTAAGTTGTCAAAGCCAAAGTTATATGTAGCTAGCTTGTTATTCAAGTGTAAACATTAATTGATCTCAATAAAAAAAAGAGTTTCTGAAACTTATTTGAAGCTCATAACAAGCACTAAACAATAACTTTATCTCCCAGTTGTTCAACATGTGCTGTACCTCTGATGATCTCATTTTAAATTTTATCCATCCTTGTCACTCCTAAGGAGAACCTAAAAAGCCAATTTCAAAACTAAGAAAAACTCGGTTTCCACTGGGAGTCTGAGGAGCTGCGGCCCTGGTGAGCGTGGTCATCTTGGCATTTTTGTTGTTGTTTTGTTGCCTTCTACCTAAAATTAATAGGTTTTTACTGTTTCAAAGGAGGAAATCACTGACTTTAACAAGTACCATAGGTTTAACTGAAAAATTTGTGAGACACTTTTAATTTTATGACTAATTTATTTTGTTAATTTGTGTTTATTTGTTTACAGAATAACTAGTCCATCAAGATCTATGTTCAAAGAGCTAAAACAAATCTATTTGGAATTGACCTTGTGCCCTGATTTAACACCAGGGAGAGCATTAAAGAGAGATTCTTACGTCATTTCCACTTAAACAAAAAGACCCTGTTCCTTAACCCCGCCTGGGACACTTGTTGTGCTGCTGAGCCATGTTCATGCCGAGAAATATAACAGTTGCAACTGTGATTCCTACTCCAACACATGTTTTCATTCAGACAAGTGCAGGTGTTTGCTTACAGTTTCACAAATACTACCATCAGTTTTTTGTGAGTCAGAAAGCAAACACTGTTGGGGCAATGAGGGCAATTATGTAAAAAAGCTGGAACTAATCAGATGTCCAGTGAGTTCAAAAGGTTTTCTTACACAAAGCCCTCCATCTTCAGAGCTCTTCACAGAGATACTGCAGTATTTAACAGATCCCTGCGAGGTTTAGACACACCTTTGTTGTTGATATGACTTGGGGAACTGCTAATCTTGTTTGTGCAATGTGTGTCTAATGTATTTATTTAAAGTTCATATTTTTCACGTCATTATTGTAATTTGATGAGGAAACAACTTTACACGCAGAACGGAGCAGGCACAGTCAAACATGACTTGAGCCAAAAACAGGAGTTCACAAGAAGCAGAAATTAATAAAAATGTATTAATTGCAACCTTACTCAGAAACTTGCTACAGTATTAAATAAACATGTATTGAATAATGGAAAAAATAAAGTTTAATGGGTTACATTTTATTCCTGACAAAAATATGCATCTTGATCAATTTTCACAGCTGCTTTACTAAAAATAATAATCAGTGTCTTTATTGGCAGTTTGAAGAAATGGAAAAGCGTCTCCAGTGCTATCCTATGGAGCTAGACTTTTTTTATTAACCAGGTTACTAAATTGCTCAGGGCCACTGCTGAAAGCAGCTGGTCTTCAATAATCTCTAACCTACAAACCTCCTTTTAAACCACATCTGTTATTTCCCATCTACCCACAAATAGGATGAAGCAGCATTAAACGCTTAAAAACATTCACCTAACATAGGCAGAGGGCCTCATTCAAGGTTATAACACACTAGTAAATATTTTTCCCCATGCATGTATAATTGTGAAACCATCTTCAAATAAAACTCGACAAATAAATGACATGTCTACACAATTCTACAGACTACAGAAAACTGCAAATACGTGACTTAATCAATATCAGCTGTTCAACAATTGCAAATAGAAATGAGCAACACGTACATCTCAGATGCTGTTACAGAAAACAACAGTGTTGATTTCTGTTTGATTTTGTTCAACAAAGATGGTGCAGTGTTTATCAAGCTACAGTTCTTCAACTTCCACGAATGCACAGAAATAAAAGAACAAAACCTAGAAGGACTGACAGAACTGTCCAGCTTGTCGCCACCCCCACTGGTCAGCTCTCACAACCACACAAAGGGTCTATTGTCAAGCACAATGGGCCGGGTCGCCCTCTCTGTTGTTGCTGGTCTGATCCCAGTCAGTCACTGCTCAGAGAGCAGTGGACACTTGCCAGCTACCAGGCCAAGATCTTGAAAGACATAACTCCAACTGCACTGCTCTCACCAAAATAAAAATAAAAATCTTGGCCCGTAAAACTCAGACAATGCAGCAGCTACATTAATCTGACAGACAACATTTAAGAAGGACAAATATGCATATTTTTAAAGGGGACCACACATACAAAATTCACTTTTTAATGTTTTTTTTACTGAACTTTGGGTATGTACTTCATAAAAAAACAGTCCTAGTGCTAAAAAAATGCACCCAGTGGTTTATTTACTCTAAGTATATTTATTTATCTTTGATAGAAACACTCCGATTGCACTTCCTGCGGTTTGTGACGTCACAAACCGTAGCCACAACCCACACCAAACCTGAGTCCAGCCCCTCAACTAGCAACCCCTGGTGCGGCTCAACCCACTTCAGTATAAAAAACGTCACCGTTGCCGAGCAGTTTTGGAGCTGACCTGGCGGTCATTTATTTATTTATTCATTTATTTAGCCCCCGGGGGGGCTATGGGCTCAGCCCTGCTCCAGCCAGCAGCACATCTTGAGTAAAACCATAATGTTTTATTACCTTGTTTGAATGAACTCTGTCTCGTTGAAACTGTGCATACACACTCTCGCGGTTTGGACTTGTTTCTTATATGATGAAGGACTGCTTTTGCACTAGGGCTGAACGATTTTGGAAAATAATCTAATTGCGATTATTTTTCTATAAATTGCGATTGCGATTTAAAATGCGATTATTTTTACTGGTTCTGTATTAATTCATATCACTAACGACACAACTGTTTTTTTTTAAATCAGATAATTAATGCGCTTTTTCACGCAGAACGTTAGCTTGCTGAGCTAGCTGCTAACCGGGCACCGTCAAAACAGACCCGGCGGTCACATGACCAGCTCGCGCTCAGTCTCGGTGTCTCAGCGTCTAAGCTCAGATACACGTTTAAATGAGCTAACTTACCTGAATTTATAACTTTTATGACTTCTGTCGAGCCTGAAGCAACAGTGTTGGAGCACAGTCTCCTCCTCCGCCCTGCTCTGTTTTGCTCGCTCAGCTGAGCTCCTGCTGCTCGGCGCGGCCACTACTAAGTCACGTGACCAGCTCGCGGTCTCTGTGTTTCAGCCTCTAAGCTCAGATTCACGTTTACACAAGCTAACTTACCTGAATTTATAACTTTTATGACTTCTGTCGAGCCTGAAGCAACAGTGTTGGAGCGCAGTCTCCTCCTTGCTCCATTCAGAGCTGCACGCGGCCAGAGCGGTTCACTACCAAGTCACGTGACCAGTCAAATCGCAGCCCGTGCGATTAGAGAATCGCGTTTTAACATATCGCGAGATAATCGCAAATGCGATTAATCGTTCACCCCTATTTTGCACAACTGTTAGTTTGGTTGAGCGGTTACGACACTTGAACGCCACGCAGGAGAGCAGAGTTCGCATCCTGTCAACGGCATCTTTTTTTTTCCCCCTTTTTTTTAAAGCCTTTTGTTTCGGTGAAATCGGGGTGAGACTAGATATATACATCGACATAATAATACTTTATAATTGTTATTTTTACGTTTTAGTTCAATTTTTTGTGTAATAGCGATCGCTCCCAACGCGCAGCCGGCAGAAAACTGTGCACACACAACACTCTCTCGCGGGGCGACAGTCTGTACCATCAAGCACCACTGATCGATATATTTTCAGATTAGCAACTTATTTATTTTAATAATACCTTTCACTTCATCAAAATCTAATCAAAACTCCAGCGTTCTAAAAGTAGGTGGTTGTATGTATTTCTTATACGATGAAGGACTGCTGTTGTTCAACTGAACCTGTAGGTCAGTGAGTTAATACACTGGTGTCGCACCCAAATGACCGGGGTTCGCGTCCCGGCCACGGCATCTTTTTTTTTTTTCTTTCGGAGAGATCGGGCTGCAGTTAGCTGCTGGCTTTTGAGGACAGTGTGGGTCCGGTCCGGTCAGAGGTTAGGTTGCCTCATACGGATAAATTAACTGGAAACACTCTGTGAAGTTTGCGTTTGTCTGGATTGGATGTGCAACCGTGGACCAAAGCGCCGCATGCAACTAGCAGGAGCTACGCGGGCTGTTTGTTACCGAAGGAGGAGGAAGAGCTCGGATTCGGGAGGGCATGATAATAGGAGCAGCTAATGGCGGCGCACACAAACAGCTTTCAGTAAGTTATCTTTTAAGCTAGCACTAACAGTAAGTAAAACGAGTAATAAAAAAAGGCTAATTTTAAAACAACAACAGATTTGAGATACTGGCAGTTACAGAGGGCGGAGACAGAGTTTTGACGGGCGTGGACTTCAGAGCTCATTATCATAAACAGCTCGTTTAGAACGGAAGTTAGAAATGGCAGAATTAAAAAGGGTATAATTTATTATCTAAGAATTATTTTTTGTATTAAATTGAATGAACGGGGTCTGGATAGCACACAGACATACCATAAAAATAAAAAATAAACAATATGTGGTCCCCTTTAAAATTATTACAAAAATAAACAGCTGCAATATTTCTGTTGTGATTCACAGAGAGGAAAGTGTAAGTTTTGTGTTAAAGCTCTTTACATTTATAACAAAATTTAAATAAATTGTTGAAACCAGCTGTGGCCTTATAATTATAAGAAGATATTAGCTTTCTGGTGCATTTGAAAGCTGTTTTAAAAAAAAAGGCAAGACAAACTTGACACTGGAAACATGGTGAGGAAATGGACCATAATTGTTTACTTTAAAAGAAACGTAAATAAAACTCAAAACTTTTTTGAAACCCACAGATGCTTAGTGACATTTTAAAGTCCATTGAAGTGTTACTTCCCGACAGTGTGGTGGACTGAGATAGAGAGGAGTTATATGAACAGTAAAACTCAGACTTACCTTGTAGCATGCATCTGTATGCAGACTCTGAGATGGCGTATATGTGAGGGGGCATTTCGTGCCTTTTCTTGCCTCGATACATCTCAATGATATTCTCTGAGTAAATGGGCAGGTTCTTGTAGGGATTGATGACCACACAGAAGAGACCCGAGTATGTCTGCAAAAAGAAAACAACCGATTATTTGATCACCCTGCACTTCTAATGTCACTGTTAATATTTTAGTTTTTTTCCCCCCTTTTATAGATGGCCTTTCTCACCTCACAGCCATCCTCTCAAAATATGATTTTTTTATTTTTTTTTATTTTTTATAGAAAGAAAGGAAAGATAGAAAGTAAGACAACAAAACACAACAATTATCCACAAAAAGAGCACAATGCAAACACACCCAACCTCTGTCCGCAATCTTGCAAAGCACATGACAGAACACAGCAACAAAATACACATGCATAAAGACTGATAATATTCATGACCTTGCAGTAGATTTCCATAAATAAACATACCCATTCCTACAAATATATATACATATACATTCATATCACATATCCATCTACATATCTGCATATGATATCTACATATACATCCCTGCATCCATTTGTGTGTGGTTGTGAGCATGCATAAGTGAATAAGGTTCCTCCAATAGAACATTCAGTAGCGACCGTGAAGCATCAGAGATCCGCCCCACCAAGGCCCGAGGCAGACGAAGGGGCGATCAAAATATTTTATAGTGTTTTAATGTTTATGTGAATGGATTATATTGAAGAGTAAATGGGCAGTGACTATGCAGGAAAAAACCCAAAGATCATTTTAGTACACTATCGTAAGATCAAAATAACACGAGGAACCAGAAAAAAACAATGTAGAGTAGGCTTTTTGTTGTAGAGACTCAAGTATAATTCTTCAATTTTTGCTTCACCTACTCAGAGATGGGTCAAAGTTCAATCATCATGGTCTCTACTCTCATGTCCATGTAATTTCAGTTTTAATAGGTGGCCATTTACATAATTGGGGATTATTATAATTTGTTCAGTTGGATTTAGAAAAAGCATATGACAGGGTGCTGAGGGAAGAGGTGTGGTATTGCATGAGGACATTTGGAGTGGCAGAAAAGTATGGTACAGGACATGTATGAGGACAGCAGGGCATGTTAAACTTGTACAAGACGTATGAGGACAGCAGGACATGTTAAACTGGTACAAGACGTATGAGGACAGCAGGACATGTTAAACTGGTACAAGACATGTATGAGAACAGCAGGACATGTATGAGAACAGCAGGACATGTATGAGAACAGCAGGACATGTATGAGACAGCAGGACATGTATGAGGACAGCAGGACAGTGGTGAGATGTGCTGTGGGAGTGACAGATAGCTTCAAGGTGGAGGTGGGATTGCATCAAGGATCGGCTCTGAGCCCCTTCTTGTTTGCTCTGGTGATGGACCGACTAACAGATGAGGTCAGGCAGGAATCCCCATGGACTATGATGTTTGCAGATGACATTGTGATCTGTGGTGAGAACAGGGGAAGAGAACTTGGAGAGGTGGAGGTATGTCTTGAAAGAAGAGGAACAAAAGTCAGTCGTAGTAAAACAGAGTACCTGTACATGTGAATGAGAGGGAGGCCAGTGGAACAGTGAGGCTACAAGGATCAGAGGTCACAAAGGTGCAGGACTTCAAGTACTTGGGGTCCACTGTCCAGGAAAATGTGTGGTAAAGAGGTGAAGAAGAGAGTCCAGGCAGGATGGAGTGGATGGAGAAAAGTTTCAGGAGTGATTTGTGACAAAAAGGTGTCAGCAAAGGTCAAAGGAAAAGTTTACAAGACAGTGGTGAGACCAGCTATGTTGTATGGTCTGGAGACAGTGGCACTGACAAAAAGACAGGAGACAGAACTGGAAGTAGCAGAAATGAAGATGCTGAGGTTCTCCTTAAGGATGGATAAGATCATGAATGAGATCATCTGAGGTACAGCACATGTTGAACAACTGGGAGATAAAGTTAGGGAGGCCAGACTGAGATGGTTTGGACATGTCCATGTACAGTGAAAGAAGAAGCCAAATTAGGTTTCAATTTGTGCTGGATTTTTGTGCTAATTTCTTCACTGTACAACATTCCCAGATGTTATTAACAATATCACACAGTCTAAACAAGCTATTGATTTATTAACAAAGACAGATATTAGCTGGTGATTTTGGACATACAAATTGGTCTCTTCTCTCACCACTCGTCCTCATTTGTGTCAGTCATGTGACACAGTGCTGATGTGATGTATAAACAGTAAACACAGAGGCATACTTGGTAAGTGGTTTACTTATTGGGGTTGAAGAGGCAGCAGAACAATTTGTGCAGACAATCAAAGAGCACTTTCCCCTGAAAGAAACTTTTTCAGGAAAAGATACTCATGACATCACTGTCTGTTTTAGCATCACCGCTGGCTTGCAGCAATGTGAAGCAACATGCATTTCTAAAGCAAAGCACCAAAGCATTACTTGGAGGCTCATTAAACTAGATTTATAACTCACAGGTAACATGATGAATGAAGACTGTCATTCAGTCTTGCTGAAGACATACAAGATCTAACGAATACCATTTGTAGTGTTCAGTAAATGTTTCTGCACGCATGCAACAAGTATCTCCTCAGAAAATGTTTTCAGCTCAAGTGCAACATCATAAAATCTTGTTGGACCTCAAAATCTTAGCAATAACGATGGGCTCTCCACTAAGAAGCTGCAGTTGACTGAGTGAGCAAAACTGAGCATGTGCTATTTATTTGACTTTTATTTATTATTGTTCACAAAAAATGACTTATTTTAGTATGGATTTTAAAGACATTACATAAAAATGTGACTTTTTGTTATTTAAGATTTAGACTGATTGGTTTTGAATGCCCAGTGTAGACAAGACATTATTTGTACCTGAGTGCAATTTATTTTCATTTGAAAAACTAAAAATTATTTGACAAAATTGTTTTTATTTTTATTTCATACAAGAAAATTTGTAATTCTCATGAATCACATATTTTGTTTCATCTATAATTGTGCAGACTCACTGACACAATACACACAATTACCGGTAGCCTTCCTGACAGTAATGGTGATAAAAGGCCGATCAAAGATCAAATTATACAATGGTCTAAAATTAACCCTTCATGTCAGTATTTTCTTCTCTCAGACAGCTCCATGTTCAGAATCACATAATGACAGTTCAGTCCAGCATGTTTTTCAGTAGCATAGAAAACAAATTGTTTTTGTAATGTTACTTTTAAAGAAACATGTACTTTGTATAAGCACTGTATCCGTAAAGGGTCAAATAGACCCTTATTATGAAAAGCATCAGTAGCTATCATTCATTATGTGAACACTGACAAGGTCATTAGGAGTGAATTCTGATATTTTTGCTATTTTTATTTTCATGCACATTTTTCTTTTTCTATTGTCAAGACTACAAGTCATTCTTCAAGAACTTTCCTTCAGCTTTTTAACACTTTTTGTTTTCATCATCTCCCTGTGATTTTTGGGTTTGATTTGGCTGCATAGAGACATTTCCTCAGTTATGTTGTCCATGGTAGCCAGAAGGTCTTTGGGGGTCCAGTGTCTGCTAAACCATTTACTCATCTGGAACAATTTGGGCACAGACAACATCTGCTTTGGGATTTGAAGACTGCAAATGCTACACAACTGGCACTTAGCTTGGAGTCCCCGACACATATACAGAATTAGACATAGTCAATAAAAATAATGGCGTTACATGATAATTTATGATAATCTGTGGTATTAACTCTTAGAATTGAATAACACACACCTAATATTTGTGCCAAAATTAATAAAAAGAAAATTAAACTAGCTTGAAGAATGTAAACTAATAAAAGTAAAATGCATAACTGATGGTGGTCATGTCGCTGCAGCTTATATTTATAAAGGATGGGGATATTTGTCTCCAGATGGCCACCAGCCTCCCCTCCCCACCTCTTCCATGGGACAGAAATGCTTTAGACTCTGCCCTGTAATCTGTCCATACAGAGATTTGTTATTCAGAAACCACCCACAACATTCGCCAAGTGAACTTTAACATTACACTAAACTACTGGCACACGCCTTGCTAATACTAATATTTTCACCTTGCTAAGCAGTACCTCTGACTGTAAACATCAATTTAAATTTACAGGATGGGTTCTCTGGCTATTGAATTAATAATCCCTCCCTGAACCCCTCTGTAGTGGGGTGGGCCCAGTTCCAAGTAGACAGATGAGCGATACTGTCCCAGCAGGAAGCACAGACGGAGGGGAGAGGGATGACTCAGCTGGCGATCCTTCACCCTGGGCTTCAGGGGGTATTTGACAGGATTAACTTGTCTCTAAACGTAAGGGGGTTGGTTGGCTGGCGTCTGTATAACCAGGCAAAACAACACACAAGCAGCCATAATGACACGCAAGAGTGTTGTTGTAGCTATTTTTCTTTGGTTTCCCTGTAAATTTTACACCATCAAATATTTGACAGGCTGATGTGCTTCATGTCTCCCCAGAAACACATAAATATCTGTTAAATAATTAGTGCTTACAAACAAGGCCTTCCTCAGTGGAAAACAGAGCTTTAATTTCAGTGTCTACTATTTGACAGGCTGGACTCATCGCTACCCATATTCAAGTAAGAAAAGTAACATTAACATGAAGCTAGCAACACATTGTTCATTTCTTCCTTTGACACACTTAAAGGACAACACCCACCGTGACAGTAACAATTCACCATATTGGAGAATTACTGTAGTATTTTATGAATTTTATTTTCATTTTTGCATTTGGGCCAGGCGAGGGTTAAAAAAAAAAAAAAAAAACAACCCACTCCCGAAGGAATCCGGAAACCTGGCCGAAAAGTCCCGAAGGGTCATGCCTTTTGTTACATGATCTCCACCCAGAAGGCAGAAGGTAGGAGTGAGTTTCCATGGAGGTTTATGAGAGAGAGTGCGTTAAAACTTTATATTTCCTGGTGCATTTGTGTGTATGGACCAGCGCTCTGATTTTATTTATTATTTATTTTATAACACCGCTGCGGACCTGTTGCTTGATTCATTCTGCCCCTGAGGAGCGAGCCCGCGCGCGGTCTCTGGCTCCTCGTTCCGCTCCGCTGGTCACCTTTGAAGTTCCTCGTGCCGGTGTAATTTGCTCCCTCGAGTGTATGTATCTGCTCTTATCTCTCGTCAGCCTTGTTGCAGCAGCACGGGTCGTGAAGCATGCGCGCGGGCAGAGCAGCTGCGAGGCTGGGTGCCTTTCTCATCACGGGGCGAGAAATGCGGGGCGATGCGGAAATGAATGAATTTGTCGCGATCAAACGAATTAAACTAGTAGTGGATGCTCGCTCAGAATATGATGACATGAGTGAGCGACAGCAGGATTAATCAACAGGCAGCTTTATGGAATATTTAAAAATGCTTCCTTGTTCTTTTCCTCGCTCGCCTGTAACTCCAAGGCGTCACTTTGGTGACGTGAATGCCCAAGTGAATGCCCATATATGGAGAGGAGCAGATTTTCCCGGAGCTGCATGCTAAAATCTGCTATAAATCATGAAATAACACATTTAGTGTTATTTCTCCACAATATAAGTAAACGCTCCTGTATTATTTTTAAATAAACTAATAAATATTAATGGCGATGCAATTTGAAAACATGGTGGGTGTTGGACTTTAAGATTCTTGTAGACTTATATTTGCCCTAAATCTCGAGGTGTTCCTAATCTCACTCAACAGAATCTGTATAATATGGCTAGCCTGTCATCAGTGTGGGGTTTTGACTGCTTTTCGGATTTTGAAGAGGAACTACCGTAACCTGAATTTAGACAACTCAGCTGGGTTGGTGAAACAAGGAAAAGTACAAAATGAAAGTGACAAAAACTGACATGAAGACCTTGACACAACTCAATCATGAGGAATTACTTCTGACATCTCAAGGCTCCAATAAATAGCACTGTTTACCATTTGAGTAAACAAACAAGCATGACAATGGATAGAATCCGGATAAGTTGATTTCCACAAGATAAGCAGAAAAATAGTTTGAGTCATGACAAGACAATCATGGATGAACATGAGCTGTGATTACAATTAAGCAATGATTTCCTCTGCTGTTGCAGTGCGCCACTGTAGTTATGATATGGACAGGAACAATAAAGACATTTGAGCCCCTTTCATAAATCAGATCTGCGCTATTCCCGCACAGACCAGTCCGGCTTTAATCCCACTTGGGTCATTCATAAAACAAAGTTGAATCCGGCCACGGCCCGCCCTCAATGGAGCATTCGCAAAACGATTGGCAGCGCGGGTTGAAAAGAGGCGTGGTGAAAATCTGCAGCTCAGAGGACGTGATGACGTGGTGCCTGCGTGTTTAACTGGGACCGCAGAGGTGTCTGTAAACAAACATGGCGACGCTAGCGAACATCGTTGTGCTTATCCGAATGCTTTTTTTTTTTTTTTTGCTCTCGCATCAATCCGCTCCAGAAGGGCCCATCCTTCACTGTACCGGTAAGTCCCTTATTAATTTCCTCCTCTGCGCACAGAGAAATGAGTACACGGGTCTTGGCATCACCCCAATTAGCCATTTCTGTGATGATCAATAAAAAAAGAAAAAGATTCGGCGAAGAATAGCGAGAGATGCGCAAGCGAAATACAAATGTCACATTCTTGTTTACACATTTAAATAGAGCGCGACAGTGGGCGCCGGGAGAAACGTGGGAGAGTACGTCATTATTCAAATCAGTTTGAAACCGCAGCAGCCAGAAACCTTTCACAAGTCGACAGAACCGGGCTTAACACTACCTCTGCTCGCGGATCAAAGGCGCATCAGAAGCGAGTAAAATTAACCCGGCAAGGCGCGTTCGTGTTTCTTATGAATGCTCGTTGGAGGACTGAACACGCATCAGAGCCGGACTGAAGCATCTTATGAAAGGGGCTTAAGTTAGGACTAAAAGCTACATGTACACGTGAGGATAAAAACTAATACAGCACAGTAAAGGAGGCCATCTTTGTGAAAAGAAACCGTCCATCATTAAACAGAGGTGGAGGCCTCCGGGTTCAACTGTCCCCCTCTTACAATGCTGTTATTGCTAGTATCACTCAGCTCTCTGTGAATAGCAAACAACCATCAGGGTGCTAACGATCCATCGTCAGGCTGATGGTCCTCCTTGATCATGTGAGGTTTCAGCTGTCATCAGCCAACTGGTTGATCCACTGTGGGAGGGTGCTATTTATAAGACTGAGCTGAATACAGCTTCTCAGACTGAGGAAGTCTTTCGGACGAAAGACGAAACGTTTCTACAGTTTTGTTTTTTGAATGTCCAGAGGACCAGACTTAGCTTTTTTGGATAATACAGCACTGCTTTTTGCTTTCTTGGTCAAAGTCACGTTGGAGAAACGACAGAAAAGAAGCCTTGTGTTTTGTCTTTTATGAAAGCAGCTAAGGAGAAAATAGTTCACGGAATAATTAAATTTACTCGATTATAAAAAATGATTGATGTAAGTTATTTTGTATTATGATCAGGTTAGTCTGTATGTTTAACACAAGCGACTGTTACTGACATGCAAAATGTGTATAGACCAGGCTTTGGTTGATGATGCCGTAAACGAGAAGACTGTCATAGTTTATGCAAACCCAATTTTGATGTCTACACTTATTATGTTTAACACATTGTACTCCCAGAAACTCAAACGCTACTTGAGACAAAAGCCTTATTTGCACGGGATTGTTTTACCTAGGGACTACATGCTATTTGTAATAATTACGGAGATTGTTTGTGTTGTTAATCCCATGCGAATCGACCATGTCAGTAATTTGTTAAGTAAAAATTCCCACGCAAATTACCTACTATATTTTGCTGAACTCCGAGGTCCTGCGATAATACTAATCCAATGAAAATAGGCATCTCTGTGATTTGGACAGAAATGGGTGGGATCCGATACGTAATTAGCCGTTTTTTGTTTTTGTTTGAGTAAATCATTTGGACAAATATAGAATAAGGCTATTTTAAATGAATGCGCTGCTCGCTTCGGCTTTTGTAGATGCTGCTACTTCCTTCACTGCAAATGACAGCAGGTGCAGAGATGCGTGCGTGATCATCTGATCATCCATCCATTCATCCATTATATTTACCCGCTTCTTCCTTTTCGGGTAGCAGGAGTCGCTGGTGCCCATGTCCAGCCATCATTGTGCGAGAGGCAGGGGACACCCTGGACAGGTTGTAAGTCCATTTCAACCGGTGGGTCAGCAGACACGCAGACGCTCACGTGCGCAACAGGTGACTATTGTCCATCTGAGCTGAAAGTGTTGGTTTTTTTACCTCTTAAACCGGCTGGTCAGACCTGCCTCCTTCTCAATAAGTAGATTAACACAATTTTATATTGTGCATTCTTTAGTTTTGTTTGTGCTGATTCGTAAAACCACATCAAAGCCTGAGACCGGCCTGGCCTGCACATTAAGCACGTTATTATGGACTGGCCCGGTCGTGACAACGCAGCGCGTTAACATCATATACGGAAGATGTCCGTAAATTTCAGCTAAATCTCAAGCTTTGGTTATCCTGTGCAAATGTGCTATATGAAAAGAGGACGTTGGGGAATAATTGATTCATTACATGTGGTCCATAGGTAAAACTAATCCTGTGCGAATAGGGCTAAAGACTCACCCTGGACCCAGGGTGAACATTTCATCCTTTCTCCTGTTGAGAATCTCTATTAAAGTAAATTAACAACTGCAGTTTTCTCTAAAACAGTATGATATGTCAAGAAAATTAAACAAAGCTGAAGCTAGCATCAGTCTGCTCTGTGAACTGTACAGCTCTGGTCTGAGTAAGAAAGACCCATGTAACAGCCAATCGTAATGACATACAGGTAGTCCCCGATTTACGAGCGAGATCCGTTACAACGAGGCGCTCGTAAACCGGAAATCTCGTAATTTGGAACGGCCGCCATTTCGCTCGTAAATCCGGAAATCCGCTCGTAAATTGGAACGGTTTTCGCTAGCGCACCTAAAAACACTCTATTTTCATCTAAAAACTACTTTTGAGTGCATAAAAATGATCGGAAACGTGTGTTTATATGCTTAACTAGCTAACTGAAGTGAAAAAACACATGAAAACTCAGTATTTTTTTCGTTTTTTCCAAAAATGTGCAGCTCGTAAGTCTGGAACCTCGCAGATCAGAGCGCTCGTAAATCGGGGACTACCTGTAATCATCCAATTTCCAATCATCCAACATCTGCTTCAATACCATGATTCCCCAAACCCTGATGGACAAATACCAAAGTCCATGCTCAATAATACAGGTACAAAATCCAACAATTTTCAGTCAGGTCATCTGGACGGTTTCCTGATGGACAAACTACTCACACTAGGACTAAGCCCATCCATTTGTAACTGGGACCTAGACTTCTTAACAAACAGACCACAGTCTGTGAGGATCCACAACTTCTCCTCCTCCACCATAACCCTCAGGACTGGCTCCCCTCAGGGCTGTGTGTTGAGCCCTCTCCTATTCACTCTGCTCACAGTGCTGTTTCACTTCCGGCACTTGGCAAAGCAGGTCGCGTCTCTTTTTGCTCCTCTCCTCCCTAAGTTTTCCTCCTCCCTGCTTTTGCATTTTGTCTCGTCTGTAACTCTTCAGCGCTCACTCGAACCAATTTGAGATGGATTTAATTACGTGGGCTGTTTCCTCTATCGATAAAATTTTTTCAACGAAGCGCACCGGACCAGGAGAAGCGGCTTGCCCCTTCGACACGCATGCGGTGGGATACACTATGGACTCGTGGAGCGAGTGGAAGCCAATGTGTCTGACCGTTCTTTCTGTCGAAGACGTTGAAGATTTGTGGATTATTGGCATATTGGTGGCAGCTGCTCTGCTTTTTGGGATTGGCGGAGGTTTCTGCTACTGGAAGCTGAGGGAGGCTGCCGCGGCGATCAACGCGCTGGCGAGACTTCCTGCTCAGCAAGATTCTCTGATCCGGGCTATGACCTCAACGACCCAGCTGTTGTACGAGCTGAACCGCACGATGGGAGCAGCGGCGGACAGCCGCGGACCTGCGGTGCGTTTTGGGACTCGTTTACAGCCGACCCATCAGGGCACAGATGGGGATTTGTAGCCCGGAACCTCACATGATTCGGCGATTTGGACCAGACAGCACCTGGACTTCAAGGCTGCAGTCAAAAGTACACTGTAGCCTGGCCTGAAAATAAATAAAGCGACTAATCTAATCGGGACTCTGTGCAACCTTGAAAGAAGGCTGACTGGAAACTTCTCCTGGAGTGAAAGCTGTTGAGAACTCGCTGCCCCCCCCACCCTACCCCCAGAGGTCTCTGTGTGCATTCAGATGGAGCCGAGCTGAGGCCATCTACAGACTGTGCTTATCTGAAATGATTACTCACGGACTAATCTCCCTGCTTGCCATGAAATGCAACATGTCTTGTCTCTATTCGTGCTTAAGCTGGTAGAGTTTTTTCGACTTTATCATAGAGTGTCCTAAGACAAATTGTGATAGATTCTTTTTTGAATACCAATGATTACCCGACTGTATGTTCCTTTTTTCCATATCTGATTGTTGGTGGCGCGGTTTTATACTGCTGCGGCTTCCGTGCGTACGTCCCTCTTCGGATGGTGCGCGCGCCAATTGCAAAACTTTGTACCTTGGTGCAAATATGCCAATAAAGATATATTCTATTCAATTCTATTCTATATGACTGTGCGCTACCCATCCAGGCTGTCATATTATAAAGTTTGCAGACAATACAACGGTGATTGGATGCATCACAAACAACGATGAGTCCAGCTACAGGAAGGTGGAACACCTGCAGAGCTGGTGCAGGAAGAACAACCTCCACATCAATGTGAAGAAGACGAAGGAGATAGTTGTGGACTTCAGAAGGAACAAACACACCTACCCCCCACTGAACATAGGAGGATCTGTGGTGGAAATGGTCTCCAGCTACAAGTGCTTGGGTGTGCACCTGAATGACAACCTCAGCTGGGGCAACAACACCACCAGCCTGATCAAGAAAGGTCATCAGAGACTCTACTTCCTCAGACGGCTGAGACGTGCTGGTCTGAGCAGTCCAGTCCTCACCTCCTTCTACAGGTGTGCAGTGGAGAGCATCCTGTGCTCCAGCATCAACGTGTGGCATGGAGGCTGCACAGCTGCAGAAAGATAAGCTCTGCAGAGGGATCTTATTACTGTACTGTTTTTCTTTTGCATTTTATTGTTGGGTGTACTTTGTAACTGGGACCCCGTGGACTCAATTTCGTTCCACCACGTGAACCACATGTGGTGCGAATGACAAATAAAGAACCTTGAATCCTTGAATATTTTTCTCCAACATCCAGTCTTTAAAAAAGCATCTGGTTGAACTTTCAGGTCCTCCGCTGAATTCTTCACAGGGAAAGGTCAATAAGAGAGTGGGAAAGGTTTGCAGGAGTGTAGGAAGGGTTTATAATAATAAATGCTACTTTGCAGATTTTCACCTACCACAGGGGGTCTCTGGATCATAACCCCTGCGATCACTGTAACTTTATTTTATACAGATTTAATTAGAAATACCATGAGCACCAAAAGTCACCTCTGAGGTAATGTGTGTGTGTGTGTGTGTGTGTGTGTGTGTGGTGGGGGGAATATTTGTCCAATTTAAATCCAACAAAATTAAACAGGAAAACATGCTGACACATGAATGGTTGTCCAGCTGACAATATCTAGTTCAAACTTATTACCCCCCAATACCACACTGAAGAACAGTGAACTTAAAAAAAAAAAAAACTGTATTTAAATTTAGCATAATAGTGCTACAAAAAAGGCATGTGCTGGTTAATTAAGCATCAGCTTTCTCAAAGCAAAACTGAAAAATACATAAAAAGTTCAGTTACTTGAGCAGACAGATGTTGCTTATCAGTGAAGACAAAAAGCTGTTGGTTAGCATGTGACTCAAAAGTGGCCTCCCTGTGGCTTCAGTTCTAACTCAGTTTTAAGCCACTCTTAAAACAAAAAAAAAACGTCTTGATTTGGCCTTATTAAAACTGACTAAATAACAGCTTTGATGAATATATTGAATTAAGGAAAAAATGCTTATGAGGACGGAGGAATGCTGATGAGGACGAACAGAGCATGTAAAAAACTATTCCTAAAAAAATAAAATAATAATAATAATTCAAGGAAAAGCTAACCGCTTTAAAGGAGAAATGAAAAGTGATTTTAAGCTAATAGTAGTCTAATGAAAAGCATAAAATAAGCTTGTTGAGAAATTTTCACAAGTCAAAAATGTCATCCTAACTCAAATTTAGACTTTGCAAAGTGAAAAAATTCTCATCTGGTGTTTTTGACCCCCCTCCTCCTGCCTGCTCTCCGTCCCCTGAATATGACGTAGGCAGTGCAACTAGTCGTCCCTCATACAGTAATATTAGTGTGTGTTTTAGTTGTGGACAAAAAGGTTTCAGTGTGTAGCAATTATGGATGCAGCAAAAAAAATCTATTTTTTAAAGAATCAAGATTCTTAGTCCTGGCGATTCAGAATCTATTCTAAAAGCCCCAAAATCGATTTTAAAACTTTTTTTAAATTTTATATTGTATTTTTACCGCTCCTGTGCATTAGGCCGCTGTAGAATTTTGGCCGTGTAGGGCCACCGTAGTTAGTTAGCCAGGCAGCTCCCAATGGAGCCTGCTAGCAAGGAGGGAGACAGCATGTTTCAACTTGCTCCTTCATCTTTAAAAATCATTTTAGATCCTACTATGTTCTGGGGAAGACAGAGCTTAACAAGACATTGGTAACTGTTTCAGGACATTTTCAACACCCCCACTTCCACGTTAGCATACGGCGCTAGCATGCTAACGTTAGCATGCGGCGGCTAACGCACGGCTATTCGTATTTCCAGGATAGAAATGCCCATTAATGCACTAAATCACCAAACTGTTTTTGACAAACTAAAGTGATATCCTTCAGATTCAAAAAAGTCTTCTGCTTCCATTTTAAATGACAGACAAGAGGACAGTAATGATGGGTTTATAGCTTCAGTGTTATTGTAAGATAGCAAAGGAGGTCTTAATTGTGTCATAAAAGTGCGTCCAGAAAATTACTACAGAAATCACTGTACTTCGGCATGTAGCAGGAAAAATGTAAAAAACTATTTCTTTAAGCTACTGACTTGAAAAAAACATACTAAGTACTGTTTATGTGTGTTGTTTACTATATGAAATTCTTGTTATATCGATTTTTTCAGATTTGATTACATTTCTCCTTTAAGTACAAAACCAGAAAAGGATCCACAGCTCTGTGCCTTAGCTATTTCAGGAATGCATTCAATGGGTAAGAGTCACAGGGGAAATTATCCATCAATATAAACAAGAAAGTTTTTACAGAGAAACATTTATGTTTCTTCAATTCAAAACATCTCAGCTGGTCAGAGTGTTGAAGAAAGGTGTTTTAGAAAAAAATAGATTTGATTTTCTGTAATAGAGTCATCTTAAAAAGGTATGGACCTGAGGTGGGTTCCTTTTCACTAACAACTCTACAGAGATAACAAAAAGCAGCTAAGAAATTAAGTCTGGATTGCCACTGCAGAACTTGTAAAAAATGCAAATGTTATAAAGTTTTATAGCTCATAAAACTGAGACATACTGACTCAGATGTAAGACTGCTCTATTATAGAAAGAAAATAGTACCGGTAATCACAATTAGTGAAAACGATTAGTCACAGAG
The DNA here is from genome assembly GCA_038048925.1 of Garcialebias charrua. Taxonomy (NCBI): domain Eukaryota; kingdom Metazoa; phylum Chordata; class Actinopteri; order Cyprinodontiformes; family Rivulidae; genus Garcialebias; species Garcialebias charrua. Next base: position 26,557 of record JBBPBX010024508.1, read on the forward strand.
AATGCCTTTGATCTTTTCTTGCTGATCCTTTACTTAAAGTATTTATGTAATTGTAGATTATTTTACCAATAAAATTGGTAAAATAACTGGTCTGCAAAACAAAAAATGTACACAAGTTATTAAAACCAGCAACATAGCTGTCCTGATGCATGCTCAATAATCCAGGTAGATAAATCTAACCAGGTTACGTCAGGTCCTCTGGACGAAGAAGTCTTTAGGATAAAAGACGAGACGTAACAAAGAAGAATCTGTCCAGAGGACCTGACTCCACCTGGTTAGATTGCAATATACAGTACCGGTAGTTGTTTTACTTCAGCAGCTCGCTTGCATGAAGGATCTGTTTGACACCCGGCACCCTTCCTGACACAACCTGGGCTTGAACCTGCATCCAATTTGCTTTAGATTTCATGTTTATAAGAAAAATATAGTATAAAACTACTGTATAATGACCCCGTCCAAATGACAGCACGGTGGCACAACTGGTAGAGCTGCTGCCTCTCAGCGAGAAGGTTGCCGGTTCAAATCCCGGTCCGGGGCCTTTCTGGGTGGAGTTTGCATGTTCTCCCCGTGCATGCGTGGGTTTCCTCCGGGTACTCCGGTTTCCTCCCACAGACCAAAAAACATGCTTGTTAGGCTGATTGGTGACTCTAAATTGACCCTAGGTGTGAGTGTGAGAGTGGATGGTTGTTTGGTGTGAGTGAGACAGGTCCCTCTTGTAAATGAGTCCCCGTGACTCAACGAGGCTAGCCTGTATAAATAAAGGTTGAATGAAAAGATGATGATGACTCCACTGCAGTCTGTGGTTTTCAGCTTCTTTCTCCTCTAAAACTCAGCACATTGAACATGAATATGAGATTTAATTGAAGCTGTAATTATTTTTTTTTTAACCTAAACTGCTGTAGTTTTAATGTTCTTTATATAATCTGTTTCCACGGCTCTCATGTTGGAGGCCGAGATGGGGGAGAGGCAGGGCAACCGACTCGGGACCCGAAAGCCCCAGGCTCGATCCCCAGTCATTGCACATGCCGTGGTGTCTCTGAGCAGCACACCCTATTCCCAATTGCTCCCCGAGTGCCTCCAATAGCTGCCCACTGCTCAACAGGAGTGCATCCCAGGTGAGATGGGTTAAATTCAGAGAACCAATTTCATCATTGTATGTTCCATACAATGACGACAACACATAACACATTTTTATTTTTATTATTAGTAGTAGTATTAGTATTAGTATTATTATTGTAATCTGACTGTTTGAGTTGTTTAACATACTTCATTTTACAAGAAGTCTGGAATTATTATCACCCGCTGCTGAAAGGCAACAAGCGGGCGATAATGTGTTTATCCGTCTTTGTGAATTTTATTGTCAAAATATCTTGTTAGATGGTTGGCTAAATGGTTTTAATGGAATTCCAGAAAGTAATCCTTGGATGGATATCTTTTAAAAGTTAAATTTTAGAGTAATCTTGATTCAAGATGGCCACCACAGCTAAGTGACCTTGGTAAAAACAAAAAATGCCAAAACTGTCAGATTTACAAATATTGACCTAAAGGCTGATGCTATAGTAACTGAAAGTCATTCACAACACATATCCTGAGCTTCAACATCTCACAAGGTCTTGGAAAATTGTGTGAGATTGTGCATATTTGACCAAAATGACCATAAAGCCATTATGTCTCCATGTGATGATTTGGCCTAAAACGCAAGTATGAAAGGCAGTGGATGATGTGCATTTGTTCAAGCAGTGCATGCTGAGTTGAAAATCTTCATAGGTGAAAAAATGTGGTCTAATAATAAAACATAAAATTCTGAAATATAACAATAAAATAAAAAGGAATAGGGGTTGGAGACAGAGACAGGTCTGTGTTGCTTGTGTTGCACTACAGTAACGCCGGCAGTTGTCGACTGGGGAGGATGTGTGAGAGAAGCGGAGCACTACATCTATAGCTTTTTAGCTAGTGTGTCTGTATTACGTGCTTGGTTGGGCGGGGCCTCCTCCTTGGATAACGGTAGAGGAAACACTGAGTTGAGATACAATCCTTCAAACAAGTCCTAAATAGTTCGGCCAGTTTCAAAAAGAAGGAAGCACATGGTCTTATATACCTGACAGAAAGTGAGGAGTAAGTTTATGACAACCATTTAACCTATTTAGCTGTCCATTTATGATTTACATTAACTTTGGCCAAAGAAACATTAACTCCTTGTAGCTATAGTGTTGCAGAGACGCAGATGACAAACTTCTACACTGACGTTATCATCAGATCTTTTCAAAGACTGTGCTCTTCATACTTACATAGATGAGGCCTGAGTAGTATCTGTCTTTGAGGTTGTGAAGCACAGATGCCTCGTTCAAGCAGGTAAGTTCAGCCATGTCTTCTACTTTGGTGAACTTGGGTGGATTCATTTTCTGGATATCATCCTTGTTGACCATCGCTTTCTTCCCATTTTCTGCAAGCTCCACCACCGCTTCATCTCCACGCTCCTCACGAATACTCGCAGCCTCGAAGCCGTGGCGCTCTGATGGGATCCATACCAGCCTCTTGGCGGTCCAGTCGGCCTGCGAGGCTGGGTTGTATACCACGGCTCGGTCCACAAAGAGGTACCGCTCCGGGTCCTCCTGTCCACTCCTCTGTGACATCACTGCTGGAAATCAGAAGCACAGCACTCTGGATCGCCTGTAGTGAGGACAGAAAATAACTTTTTTAACTGACTGTTCATACTGAAAAGAAAACGACTGTGCATTAAATAGTGCAAAAATATTTTTGTTGAGACATTGTTGATTTGCTACCTGTCATAGTACCAAAAATGTGCCATTGTTGAGCAAAACAAAAATATAAAAATAAATCCAAAAGTCAACATGAATAAAAAAACTAAAACCTAAACTGAAGCAGCTAAAAATCATCAATGATTTCACTGACCAACTACTTTGTAGTTGGAAAAAACAAATAATAATAATTAGGGATGGGGCAGATCCGATCCAGTATCGGTATCGGTATCCGATACCAGCATTATTTAAGTATCGGGTATCGAATCAAACCTGCCGATACTTTTCCGATCCAGTTTCAAAGAGCACTTGTGTTCAATCACATTCTGTGACTGCCCTTCTTAACATTGTCTGAGATAAACCCAATGAAGACACTCTTAAGCCTTACAATAGGGGGTTCCCTATTGTAAGGCTTAAGAGTGTCTTCATTGGGTTTATCTCACACAATGTTAAAATGAATAGTTTGGGTGCAAAAGTTTCATTATACAGAGTCAAATACCGGAACAGTATCGGATCGGGAAAGTATCGGTATCGGTCGATACTGAGTTAATAAGTATCGGTATCGGATCGGAAGTGAGAAATGTGGATCGGTGCATCCCTAATAATAATAATAATAATGAATTCAATTTATAACGCACTTTTCATTAATGAAAATCTCAAAGTGCTACAAGGTGCAACAGAAATTAAATGTCAATAAAACAAGTAATAAAACAAGTAAAATCAATAACAGTATCAACTAAGATCAAAAGTAGAATCATGAGGAGGCAGAGTATGCTCGGTTGAAAAGAAAGGTCTTCAAGCCGCTCTTAAAGTCAACCACAGACTGTGGGACCCTCAGACAGTCAGGAAGAGAGTTCCACAGGCGGGGGGCAGCCACACTGAAAGCCCGGTCTCCCATGGTCCTTAATTTGGTTCTCGGAATGTGAAGGAGATTACTGTTCTGTGACCGCAGCGACCGGGTGGATGAGTGTGGAATAAGAATATCCTTCAGATAATCTGGTGAAGCTCCATGTAAGCATTGATGTGTAATGAGAGCAGTTTTGTACTGAATTCTGTAGGCGACAGGAAGCCAATGAAGGTTATGAAGAATGGGCGTAATATGTTCAAATTTACGAACTCGCAACAAGATCCTTGCTGCACTGTTTTGAATATATTGAAGTTTCTGAAGGTTTTTGCCAGGGATTCCAATAAACAGGGAGTTGCAGTAGTCGAGCCTGGAGGAGACAAAAGCATGGACGAGCTTCTCAGCATCGGAAAAAGTTAGGGATGGGCGAAGTCTAGAGATGTTTCGAAGATGGAAGAAGCAAGTTTTAAACAGAAGCTTAATGTGATTTTCAAATGTAAGATTGGAGTCCATTTTTATTCCAAGATTAGTAACAGAGGTGGAGAGGGGGATGTCTTGTCCAGAAAAGGAAAGTGTTGTTATAGTAGATGTCTGTACCTGGTGAGGGGTGCCAATCAGTATGGCCTCGGTCTTGGAGCAGTTTAATTGAAGAAAGTTCTGATTCATCCATGCCCTAATTGCCTCCAGGCAGGCAGAGAGGGCAGTGAGTGAAGATGGAGATGACAAGGTGGAAGATGAGGATGCTCCAGTCCTGATGTAAAGCTGTGTATCGTCGGCATAACAGTGAAAAGAAATGTTGAACTGATTAATAATTTGACCTAAAGGCAGCATGTAAAGGGAAAACAACAGGGGCCCCAGAACCGACCCCTGAGGGACACCACAGGAGACAGAGACTGTCTGGGACGTGGCGTTGCCAAGACTAACACATTCCAGCCTATTGGAGAGGAAAGATTTAAACCAGTCCAGGACGGTGTCACAGAGACCGACCTCCACATGAAGACGGTGGAGGAGGATACTATGGTCCACAGTGTCGAAGGCTGCAGTGAGGTCAAGGAGGACAAGGATGGAGGGAGAGCCAGTGTCAGCAGCCAAGAGGACATCATTAGTAACCTCAGCAGTGCAGTCTCAGTACTGTGAGCTGCCCTGAATCCAGACTGGAACTTCTCATACAGGGAGTGTTGTTGTAAGTGATCCTGCAGCTGAGCAGCAACTGCTTTTTCCAGCACTTTAGACAGAAAAGGGAGGTGTGAAATTGGGCGGTAATTAGAAAAAATGTCGGGATCCAAATTAGATTTTTTCAGAAGAGGCCTAATGATGGCAGTTTTTAGAGGCAGTGGAACATGACCAGATTGAAGAGACTGATTTATTATTTGAGTGATAAGTGGGCCTATTGCAGAGTGATTGGATTTTATGAGAGACGAGGGGAAAGGATCCAGGGCGCAGGATGAAGGCTTCATTTTCTTGATGATGGCCTCCACCTCACTCTGAACAACTTCGTCAAAGCTGTTAAGGGTCCCAGAATGCAGACGGGTAGATGGCACACTGAGAACAAACCATGTTAATGAAAAAATTCATGTTTTTATTTAATGATCCAAGACTTCCTGAAAGTTTGTCAGAAATGGTGAGCCACAACACATTTTAATCCTTGTTAGAGCATTTCTATTAGTTTATTTTACCAATATTGACACCCTAACCTGTCACTAAATAACCTGCAGATTGCTGAATCTACTGGAACATTTTCTTGGCAACTTTCTGTTACACCCCTGCATATTTTTCCTTTTCAGTACAGGTACATGTTGCTAAAATCAAACCCTCTGACAATCCTAAGACACAAAACAATTCACCTGAACATGGATGGTCTTTGCATAGTTCAACCACATTAAAAACCCAGTGGGTCCATTACAAGATATGTTGATGAGTTTTGCTGGTCGTGGTGGTTTATCATTGTTATGGTAACTTATCAGGGGTCCTGAACGGAGTGAGTGGAAACATGGAGGCAACCACTGAAACAAACAAAAAATAAAAAATGCAGGAAGGGCCTCTCATGACACTATGTAAGATATGTAGTTGCCATCTTGGTAAGTGCTACAGCTATGATTGTAGTGTTTACAAGTTGTTAATGACATGCGTGCTGTATGCTGTCATCAGTCCAACACATAAAATTGCCTTATTGTACTTAAATCATTTTATATAATGTATAATGAGAAACCCCCTCCCTGGGCTGCCACCTTACCATGGTGGAGGGGT